>MU227293.1:1369186-1396797 GCA_018584345.1 Thuja plicata
ATTCATTTAAAAATATAGGAATTAATTATTTAAACAATGAAATTGCTTTTTAATAATTAGGGGACTATAGCCATTTTAATTAAATTAAATAGGCTAGGGGAATGGGTTAATTGCAAGTGAGTATTTGTTTTTGGAATTTATTTAATTCCTTTATAGTTAAATACTATAGCCATATTTGATTTGATTGGTCAAAATTGGTTTGAATTGTATGGCTATAATAGTTAATATAAATCAGTGATAAAAATCACCTAGGATATTAAACTGATTTGAATAATTATGCCAAGCAGTAACACGGTCATTTGGACATAATCGAGGGTATGATCACACTTAGGGAAAATAGGGTCCATAGTTGCAACAGACCAAATTTAGGTGGTTACAGTACGAGTTATGGAGAACATATTTTGATGTCTTCATAACCCGTACGGGTTATGGAGAACTCAAAATTAGGATTTTAGTTCTACATAACCCATACAAGGTATGTATAACTATGCATGGCACTTTTTAATTTTTAAAACCCGAGCGGATTATTTTTCACATCAAAACTTATGCGGGTTTTAGCTTGGTAAGAGGGTTGGAAAATGACCCTAAGGCTTGCAAGCCCATTTACCCTTTGTTTTTTTTCCCTTTACACATTTTTTCATCTTCCAATATGATTTATCAATTTCATCATCATCAACTTTACAAATTATCAAATGGGTATCTTTGAAATTACCACTATCATCTCACATATCTTCTCATATTTCTGACCAGATAAATTTTGAACTATTTTTGGACTTTAGCATAGTAAACTTTAATTTCCTTTACTAGTGTCTTCACAATATTCACAGACATATGTCTACCATTTTTTAAATAAATTTTGATCCTATTGATGAAATTTAAAAAAAAAATACACATTACTATTCCACACTATATTCTATGCACTTTTAAAAAAAGTTTTCATTTTCGATTAGTTTGATGCAAGTTATGCACAATGCATGAAAAAGGTACCAAATTTTCAGGATGCAGTTACTTCAAAAAATCATAAATAAAAAACTACAAAATAGAAAATAAAAATAAAAACATAACTTATAGATATAACTCTTAATTATCATCTTACCAAATGGTTTTTCAAAATACTAAATCTGACTATATATTTTGTGAAGCGCACTGAAATAGCTATGTTATGTTGTTTTTCTGAAAAAATTATGAACCACTTGTCATGCCTGAGAGGTTTGACCCTCTTAATCTTATCCATTTTTAAAATAAATTAATGTTTTAGAAACTATATTCGGAGTAATACAATTATTATGCATTGGACAACTTGTAGTTTTGAGTGAATGACTCTCAAATTTGTCTGTGAAGTTCAGGTTTCCCTGATTTCTAAAAAAAAGTGGCCACTTATACCCCACTTTTTTTCACCATCTTGGTGCACTTACCCGTGTGCAATCATGCAGTTATCATCTACATAGGTATTTTCTACATATGTATACCATCGTATCACTTATTTTGAAGAATTGATCGATTTGTTGAAGATTCAAGTGGCACTGGTAGGAAGATTAGAGGATAGTTAGAGAAAGTTTGATTTGACCAGTTTACAGATCAGTTTAATGTTAGTTAATGATTTTTTGTGACCCAATTTATGTTGTATTGAATTTATTGGGTTGACCAATGTCTTTTGGTATGATCGGATTGGAATTTTAGGTCACTGGGTAAAAAATTTTAGGTTAAAGGCTGACTTGTATAAAAGAAAAATGAGATTGTGAACTGGGGTTATAGATTTAGGCATTACCATTTAAATTGATGAGTTATTAGAGTTGGGTTATGTCTAATATAGCACAGTAATCAAAACTGAAAGGAGTATGTCATACAAAAAGTTCATAATCAGATCAGACATTCTTAAATCTATCTCTAGACAATCCCTAACAGGTTTGCAAGTTAAATCCTTTAACAAGGTTGCTCTTAACATGGTGAGCAAGGTCTTTAAAAAGATCTAAAGTGTAAATCCTGTAACTAGGTGACTCTTAGAAGTAGTTTGAAATCTCTTAGAACAGTATTCTTTAACATGACATTTATTAACTTCTAACTGGGCTAAAAAAATATTAATTAGGTAAATGTTTAACAAGGTTTTTATAATTTCTCCTAAAAGGGAAAAATTCTTCAGTGCACTTGTGGAATTTGTGGGAATCATCCCCACACATGGTTTTCTCCCTCTAACAAGGGTTTCCATTGGAAAAATCTTGTGTCTTGTGTCTATTTGATTTGAATGGTTTATGTGCAGTTTCTATGAGCTTTTTTCTTTTGCATGTTGGATCTTGTGGAAGATAGTTGAGTTTTTTTTAGTTTTGTGGGTGCATTGTTTCACCCCCTCTCAACAGATTTGAATAATAAAAATTGGAATAGGAGCCTAGTTCCCTTGAAGAAGCCTCACCGCTCTGGTGTGATCCTTAAGGAAGATATGGAGGGTTTTTTGAAGCACCTAAGACATTTCAAAGAAGATGAAATGCTCATTGAGGTGTTGAATAATCAATTGAAGGAGTCAAGAGCTAAAAGACAAGAACTTGTTGAACAACTATGTGAGACTTAAGATTACTTTGATAAATTGTTTGAACAATGCGGATTTGATGATCTAAAGCATCCCTAGAAGCCATGACTATGGAGATTGAAAATTTGAAAAAGGATAAGAAAAATATGAGGAGAGAAATGAAATCCAAATAAACCAGAAAGAGTGAATAATTTGAAGCAAGAAGATTTGCAGAAGATGCAAGGAAATTTGCAAAAGATCCCCTAAAGGCAATGATAAAAACCCTAAAGGATAAAGTGGATGAGCTTTTTAGATTTGAACAAGAGGTTTCTACAATGCATAAAAATTTACATGATACAAATGAAGAAATTCAAGAATTCCTAAGACTAAATGAAGACCTGAGAAAAGAGAATGACAAACTAAACGGAGAGTTGAAGAATGCTAATGATCTGCTGAAGAAATTATATGAAAGTACTGCAAATCTTGATGAACAACTAAGGAATCAAAGATGCAACCACGATACTACAGGACTTGGATACAAAGGTAAGAATACTTTTGAAGTTGGAGAATACTTTGGAACAAAGAAAATAAAGCAAGAAGGAAAGTCTCCTAACATATCTATATTCTAGCTTAAGAAATTAGTTCTAATCTAAATCATAAATAATAAATAAAAAGTGACAAATTTTTAAGAGATTTTAAAACAAAATAAATAAATTTCTACCAAGAACATCAAAATATCACAAAACATGCATAAGGAGGGTTAGATCAAATCAAATTAACCACAATATTATAAGCCAAACACCCACACCTCATAATAACATAGTGCAATCATCAAAGTAAATTATTAGTGAATAATTTCTCAAAATTCATCATATTGCAAGCCATACTAACCATGCACATATACAAGAATAATTTATTCTCCAAAGCACTATTCAAAATGATCTAGTCAATTTATCAACCACAACAAGTGAGTATTCAATTTAGTTAATACTAATTAATTGAATTTCTAGGTAAATGCTATGAACATGCACATAGCTCTTGAATCTCAAAATTTCATTCAAATTTGTAAAGTCAGCAACAATACACAGTGAAAAATACAACACCATATGTCTATTAATTTTGAATAAAAAAATTTACACCCTTATTACATGAGAATTTTGTGTTTAAATAGAGGTTTACAATTAAAATTTTGCAAAATTCTACATAGGTTTTTTGGGGTTTTTTTCACTGGAGTAATAAATAAAAATATTATATATACTATATGAATACTCCTAAACTATTACATGATGGTTTAAAAGTGAGTTAAATGAAATTATAAATTAAAAAGACTCAAGTTGAATCCAAAAATGTGTCCTAAAATTAAGGAAAACAAGCTCTAGTTTGGGCAGCAACTCTTCTACTAGCCTAGATTTGATTGTTGTGGATCCTCTTGAGTTAAAATGGTAGGAAACATTACTCATTATTTGCACATTTTTTGGTTAAATAAAGATACAAAAATGAGCATTTAGAAGAATATTTCATATTCAAAAGCCTACCAGAACAACAAAAATGTGGCAATTCTTCCACTTTATTTTCCCCTTTTATTAGCATACCTAAAAAATGCTTCTCATGGCATTAGATAGTAGCCACAAGTTCTAGGTCGAATGCCCCTATGAATGCCCTCATTGTTTTCACAACATCATTAATTTACAATGCTTTGATTAATTTTAACTGAGCTTCTTGATTCTTTATAAAAAAATTCAGCCTCCTAAATGGTATGCTCGAACTAAAACAATTCTTGTTCATATTGGCGAATCGTTGTTTGACTCCTATCATCCAATCGACAAATTTCTTATTTTGAGGTGGTTTTGCTGAATTTTTTAATATCAAATAAGAACATTAGCATTCTACTAATGCTATAAATGCAATGTTTGACTAAGTTTAGATAAATTAAAAATAGGTTTTGAAAGGACCCGAAACCTTGTACAAACGTAGCAAAAGATAAGGCAATGAGAGAACAAAGAAACTACTATGGTGTACCACCAAACAAGCCAAAGGGAACTAACCATTGTTCCTATCTAATGGAGTAGAGACAACAAACAAAGGGAGTCAAGATTTATATTTTAGCACTTCCTTGTGTGAACGTAAATTCATATCAAAAGATGACATGGAAGACTTTAATTTCTTTCCTTTAACTGTTGTCCATGCATCCTCCACCTTCTCATAAACCTGGGAATCCACAAGTGGGATAGGGAAAACATCATTCCCCTTTGCCCCCTTGTAGAAACAAGGATAACAGGAACCCTAGTTACTGCAAACAAGATAGTTGATCCAAAGACAACATCAGCATTCTGGACAGGATCACCAACAAAAACACCTAAAAGGACATCATCAAGAGTCTGCAAGGCTGCATATAAAACAACATCAGTAGCACCAGCCTTAGCTTGATCAGCCTGAGAGGAGAAAAAATATGAACCCCCATCCTTAGAAACTTCACCAACCGTATAATGGTGGCTAGAAGCCCCCAACCACCACGAAGGTGATTTCTTCATTTTAACCTCATCAAATAAGCACCACGCAACAATATGGCAAGTCATATGGCATATCTTGCATCTGAACGAGATGCCCTCATAATCTAGATTCTGGATCCAAGAGCCCCTAAAGGAAGAAAAAGTAATCTTCTCCGAGAGACCCTTAGAAACATCAACGTCCACAAGGATACGAGCATAGGTCGTATGAAAAACTTCAGAGGAGTGCAGATCAACCATCTGGAAATCCCTAATAGCCTCCCTGATAGATTCCAGAACAGAATCCAACCAAAGATGAAGGGGAAGATTCGGGAGCCTTACCCAGAGGGAATGTTTGACTAAGTTATCTATACATTCTGTGAACAATATAATTTCAGACCATCTTCAATTGTTAAACATGTCAATTCTTGACAAATTTTATATATTTCATATCATATCCATTACCAAATTTGTGCAATTAGAGTAGTTCTTCGAATCTATAGACAGATACATGCAGGTGTTGACAAGGCATGTGAATAGTTTGACAAGTACCCATTAGGATATTGTCTAAGGACTGCAACAACTATAAGAGATGCACGAAACATAAGGCCAAATGATGAAAATAATTTTAAAATTTACACACGAACTATTTTCTTGTTGCAAGCAATAAAATCCTTAGAAAATTTATACCCTGTCCTTTAATATTAGTATCATATGTTTCTCATCAAGTTTGAACTATTTCACAAATATAAATGAATTTTATATAACTTATATAACCCACTTCGGAGAAAGAGCATGTGACATAAATGGAAGCTATTTGAAAAGAAAAATGAACAAATTAACAAATTTCTCAATTAAATCTTTGAAGGACGTGGAGGAATGATTGGAACTCCTGTCTAAACAATAATGCTAGAAACTCTATTGAAAAATTAAAATAAATTTTAATTCAAATAATAGTATTTCATCAAATCAAAATTTTATATGTAATCTAGAACTCTCACTTAAAACAAAAATAAACCTAGAGAATGTCGTAAATGATGACCCAAACAATAGAGAGTTTCGTAATTTGTAATTCAGCTTTGTAAGTATCGGCTCCAATATCCTCTTTATATGTATCCGCAATATCTGTCATGGTCATATAACATGGACTCTTTGTAATTATCAAGAATTTCCATGTTAGTATATTATTTATTTTAGATTTTATTCTGTATATAAATATTGATTCCAAATTAATTAGTATAAAAATATTGAGTTTAATTTATTTAGTATTTCGAAGTTAGTCATACACCATGGGATCTAACGTTGAAGCAGGCAATTTATTTATTTATGAAATCCATCTAAACTCCAAAAATAATTATTTTTGATCGCTCGTTAGTAGCGATGTAAAATTTAAAGAACTTCCATAGCTTCGACGGTACCTTCAAAGCTTCAGAATTTGGAGTGTGTGTGTTGACTTCAAAGTGCCGATCTCTTCTAGACTGGCGGACAAACTTAACAAGCTTCTCGATTAAATCTCTGAACAATGTTTGGAACAAGAAACTCTCGTCTAGAAACTCTAGTCTATAAATTGGATTGGATTAGAATTTCTTCACAGTATTTTTCAAAGAAAATGGCAAAGGCAATAGAATTGTTTTTGGTGCTGCTAACAATAACAATAACAATGGCAGTAGCTATGCTCAATATCCTGTATGCTGCTACATCGGAGCCTGTGGTGACGGATACAGACATTGCTGTTAATTTTTACAATCAAATGATATAAATATAGTTAAATTATGATAATAATCTGTGCAGGTGTCTAAAAGCATAATATATTATATATTTTGAGAAGTTCAGGAACTTATTTATTTTCTGCAGTAGGACTTTGCTCCTGAGCTTCTCAAAATAAATAATCTATTTTGGTTTGGACATATGCAAATGATTGTTATCATAATTTAATTATGTTTTATATCATCTTATTGTAAAAATATGACAATCTTGATTGCAGAAATATCATAAAGATTTGTTTAGTTGCACTGCAAAATCTTTGTCAAATATTATGAGTTATTTATATTAGATTGTTTATTATTGTATAAATTATTCAGGTTAGAAGAAAATTAAATTTTGATAGGTAGAAATGCATGACATCTTTAATAGGTACTTTTTAATGTAAGCATGTATGGATATCTAAGTAAACTTTACACTTCACTCAATTATAGAATCACTCTACATAGAAGGGAGGTGGTCCCTTGATTGTACGCAGTATCTTGATTTTTCAGAATGAACATAGATAAAAGGGAGATGCTTATCTTTTATTATGTAGTATCTTATTTTCTTAAATTGGTTATATATAAAAGAGAGATGGTTACTTTATTGCACACAATATCTTGTTTTCTTAGAATGGTGATAGATAAAAGAGAGAGGGTCACTTGAGGCTCAGTCCACCAAAGTTATGCTGACAAAATTGATGCGACCTTTATCAATGTAGATAGTGAACTTTAGATTCTTGTCAAACTAAAGAAGTGACCATGAGAGAAGAATTAGAGAGATTAATTAATAATCAATAAATTAATAGTTGTTCTTAAAGTAATGTGTTCTTGTCCTTAATTGGTTTATATGGTAATCTAGAGACGATTTATGTCACTTGGAACAAACTTAGTATTTATTAACATATGTGCAATGACTCTATCTATGATGTTTAAGGCCCCGTTTGTTTGGGGAATTGGAATTTGACTCAAAACCTTATTATCACAAAATCAGGTTTTGAAATCCCGGTTTTGCATCTTGGGGAATTGGAATTTGACTCAAAACCTTATTATCGCAAAACCAGGATATGATTTCTAATTCCACCTATTCAGTGGGAAGATGATGCCACTCATTTTGGTGTCTAAACCCGATTTTGCTTGACAAATCCGGAATTGCAATTTAGAGAAACAAACATCGGATTTGCAAAAATAGGAAGTGTCACTCCCAAAAATGGGAAGTGTCACTCCCAATTCCGTGAAACAAACGGGGCCTAAAGGCATATTAGTGTTCCTCTTTGAGAAGATCGTTCTCTTCAAGAACTAGCAGAAAGTATACATGTGAAAATTCATTTCTAATTATTCCTATGTTGATGTAGGTCATTCGAGATCTATTACGAATGAAAGATAAAATATAAAATAATTTATTTAGATTCTAGTTGAAAATATTGCAACCATTAATGTATCTATGATTTGATGAAAGAATTTATATGTGTTAACCTCCTTTTATGATTCTTGATTTGGTAGAGTAATCACTTACTCCCAGTTTATAAATTTCTAAGTTATGGGAGTGTGAATATGCTTCAGACCTCCTTTCCATTTAATAAGCATGCAACAAGTAAGGTGGAGTACCTTTTCCTTGTTGTTTTTATTTTTTGTCCCCGCATTTAAAAAGAAAAGAGGCATAAGGTCTCCCTGAAAAAGGATAGCTATCCAAAAGGCAAGCTGACAATGTCTAAGAGAATTTCAAAGAGGGAGAATAATCAACCACATATATGAACAATTTCATAATTATTATTTGGTTATTATTTGGGATATGAAATATTTTACAGGTTCAAAATTAAAAGATCTATATTTCCCTTGTCACATTTGACAAATGGAAGCATACTTGACATGCTTCAATATTTTGCATACATCTTTCTATAGACATACGACAAAGATGAGGATGAAATCTTTGAAGACATTCCTTTTCTTTGTAATGATTATGACCATATGTTAGCATTGATTAAAATAGTTATGTAGATTTATATCACACACTTATATAATGTACACGTTTACGTATGTACATAATTACTTTTAAGCAAGTTGATCTATTATAACTTCAAAATTATTTAATATATATCTAGGTGGAAAGTCGTTCTAATATTTTTACTTGAATTTTCCATGTAAATTTGTTGTAGGAGATGTATTGGAGTCATATTAGAAGATGGAAACATAGAAGGTGTTAGTAATTATTTATTGTGTTGCATAGAAGAGATGATGTATTTAATAAAAGTGAAATCAAGCGATTAAATGTTGTTTCGTGTAGGTCCAATGATATATTGATTATTTACCATGTTGATTTATCAAAATTTTAATATATAATTTTACTCTTGGCTTATCATATTTATTTATCACTTACTCCCATCATAGAAATTTCCAATTTATGGGAGGGGGAATATGCTTTAGTCCTCCTTTTAATTTAATAAGCATGCAAAAAGTGAGGTGGAGTAGGTTTTTATTATTTGCCCTTTTTTTTTGTCACCAAATTTAAATAGCAAAGAGGCATGAGAAACCAAAAAAGAGAAGGATAGCAATCCAAAAGGCTAACTGACAATATCTAAGAGAATTTCAAATAGGGAAAATAATTAGTCACAGATATGAATAATTTCATAATCGGTATTATGTTATTATTTTGGATATGAATTCTTTTTTAGTTTCAACATTGAATGGTCTATCATTTCCTTGTAACATTTGACAAATGGATTGCATACTTGGTATACTTTAATATTTTGCATTCATCTTTGTATAGACATATGACAAAGATAGGATGAAATATTTGAAGATATTCCTTTAATTTCTAATGATTATGACCACATGTCCACATTGATTGAAATTGGTATGTATATTTATATTACATAAATATTGATTATGACCATATGTCAACACTCTTTACGATCCTTGAAAATGTTATATCTCTTACCCTTTATAAAATGTTGTACCTATGTATATTTTACCTTGGAATGTTCTTTCCCGTGGAGGTTCATTTGTAGTGCAAGGGACATATTTCAAAAAATTCCAAATCATTTAACATGGAATTCATTTGATTGATTATCAACCTGACATTAATATATATCGGTATAGCCACCTAATAATTGTTACCGCCCTATCTCTTCATTCATCTCAATGTTCATTTGGACATCACAAGTAGAGACTAGATAATGTTAATAAATATATAATATTACATTTTATTAAAGATAAGAATGGACCATTTTAAATTGTAGGAATAATAGTTGTGCTCATCTTTGAATAATTTACATAATTTTCTAGTGTTCAGGATCAAGTAAACTTACATTTTTTCTACAAGTTTGAGAACAAAATTTATATACTTGAGTTTATATATACATATATCTACTTCCATAAAGATTTATTTTATTCATTTTTTTGGTGTTTATGGTCTATTAACTAAATTATTAATATATCAAAGATGAACCATTGGATGAGTCTTTTTGAACAACTCTCTTATTTCACAAAATAAGAAGGAACTACCAAGGTAAGTTGACATGGATTATTTCTTATATTTTCTCCATGGTAGCTCATTGGGAGGCAAGAGGTAGTTGTAATACCAACATTCAATTGAGTTTTAAGATAGATTTTAAAATAAATGTGCCTTTCTAGAGAAGATTTAACACTACAAAAGTATAGTTACCTAAATTTTATTGACCTTTTGGCTAGATCAGGTCAACTACGATGAGATAATCAATCTATGAGAACAATGTGGTTGGGTTTTCTATTTTGAATTATATATTTCAAGAAAAATTTATTTCATTTTATATTAAATATGTTAATTTTAATTTTATTTCACTTTTGATAGGAGATTATTTTTTGTGTTAACTCCATAGAATAAATTAAGAAAAACATCTCATTCTTTTGGTATTCATCGTTTCTCATAGGTATAAAATCCTATTATAGTTTTAAAGAGCTATAATCCAATTTATTAAACTATAGTTTAATGTAGAAAATTTAATGAGTAATTATTATACACTTATCTCTATTCTATACATCACTATATGTTATCAATTTTTGTATTCTATTGGATTGCATTCATCTAATGTGTTGAAGGAGGATTGGTCATCTACTTCTAATGCCTCACAAATTACTAAATCATCCTTCTCTTCTATCCAATTGTTGGTAGAATTTTATAGTGGGTGGGGGAGGGGGAATAGGGTGGGGAGGAGTTTCTCTTTGCGTGTGGCTTCTACTACTTCATGCTTTTAGAATGGGTTCTTAGGAAATGTTTCTTTCTTTTATATATAAATTCGTTGAGATGGGGAATGTGACACAAAGGATGACCTTCCTCATTATTGAATTAAATTTATTCAACATATACGAATTAGGTTATAGATGTCAACATATAACTTTTGTGCATATCATAAAAAATGTATTTGTGATAATTTTGGTGTATTATTCAAATGGACATGTTAATCATAATAAAATTATATTTTTACATATACAATAAATAAAAATATAATTGATGATATAGACCGTTTTCCCACCAAACTATTGTTAAATCAAATTAAACCCTTTGTAATACCCAAGACTATCTTTTTAGGTAAAGATATATGCACGAATATGTTTTGTTTAATTAGTGTTTTAGGTATAATAATTCTTATAAAAAAAAAATATAGAAAAAAATCTTATGAATATTTGAATTATTAAATGACAATACTAAAAATGTGCCCTATTAAAAACAATAACATCACCTTTTTTTTAAAGCATGGTAGTTTTAAAAAAAAAAAACATGATCATTATAAAAGTATGTTTCTCCTGTAGGGGAAGAGCACTAGTGGTAACTATAGCCAATTAAATCGATCAGATTTCCACAATCCATTGAATTTCGAGTTGAATTTCTGGCTTAGATTGTGTATGTTGGAAATTCAACTAAAATCTAAGCTAGAAATTCAACTCTAAACCAGAAATTCAACTCTAAGCCAGAATTTCTGATTTCCACATCTAAGCCAGAAATTCAACTCTAAACTATAGCCAACTTTGTACATCCACCATTCCTAAATGGTATATTGGATTTTTGTGATTGTTTTTATTATCTTCATAGGCGATTTAATTGCTTAAAGCTAGTATTTCTTCTTATGGGTATTAATGATGCACACTATGGAATTTTTAATGCATAAAATAGTTAAAAATTGGTCATTTCAAAGTGTCACATGATACCTACTTGAGAATGTTCCAATAATTGTCCAATGAAAATTACTAATGTAAAGACAAATATTTCTCTCCAACCCTACCTTCTCCTAGGGTTTCCTCTAGGCCACTTCTCTAGCCTATTAGGGTCTTTACGTAACCCTAACTCAAGAGGATCCCTTCCTCAACTCTGCACTTCTTCAATTTGTCCACACCAACAATGAAATCAAATCAACTGTTAACATACCCCATGGATGTCTTCTTGCATCTTGTACAGTAAGTGATCCAATATGACCAAAACTAGTCGTCAATGGAAAGGAAGATTTATAACAAGGGCAATTGAGACCAAGACAATGCCTAATAACATGAAATGTAATGAAACCCTAATAGGTTCCAATAAATTGCTTCAAAATACTCAAACAGGGCTACACGGGATTAGGCCTAATTACACACCTTTTGGCAAATAACTCCAAAATCTTCTCAACAAGGTGGAAAATAAGGTTCAGATCCTGACACCCTTTTGGAAAAAATTTAATATTTACTAGGTTTGAATTCCCCAAACTGTCTGTACAGTGGATTTCTATAATCAAGCCAAAAATCAAGGGTTTCACAAAATACTGAGAACATCCACAAGGGTTTGTTCTTTCACCTTGAAGAAATATTCACCAGAACTTCTCCTTGGACATGGGACTTCTAAAAACACATATCCTCCTCTCCACATGCTCAAATTGAGGAAACCAATGCATTCAATACCTCTAATTTCT
The DNA here is from genome assembly GCA_018584345.1 of Thuja plicata. NCBI lineage: Eukaryota > Viridiplantae > Streptophyta > Pinopsida > Cupressales > Cupressaceae > Thuja > Thuja plicata. The sequence continues at coordinate 1,381,833 of MU227293.1, forward strand.
TCTACAATCCACTGTGATCTCTAACCATGCTCCTATGGCTCGCTTAGGGCATCACTGCAAAAATAGCCAACTTGCATTCCAGGACCCAAGATATTGCACCAATAATGTTCAGAGAGTCATCTAAGAAATCCTAGGGAACTGGACAGATGCCACAGTGGGAAAAGGAGTTATGACTTCATTATTAAAAACTGTCTGGATTAGACCAACAACAACACTGAACTCAAAATATTTTACAAAATGTAGAATAAAAAAATTAAACAACTATCTAACCATGCACAGAGTAATGAAATATCAATAACTACATCCTCCAATGGTTACAGTACCACATTCAATCTGTTAAACACCTCAAAACTATGAAAAGCTTCAAATTGTCAAAAGAAATTGCTCACAAATTGTACTGGTATATTAATGAACGTTCTTGAATACTTCAACCCACTCTTCACAAAGGTCGAGGGAGGCCTTAAGTATCTGATCTCCATGTCCACCAACTATTTTAGACAGTTACATAACTACATGCTCTAAACTTCACTTGAGCAAGAAATGTTGTGAATGACAACATTGACAATTTTGCAAAGTTGTCAACAAGTTTTTACATCTTTGGCAAATTTTCATCCAAACTTAGTCAACTCACCACAAAACTCAACCAAATGCAAGATTATTCTTACTAAATTATGAAATATCTATCCTACCTTATTGTTGTCCAATTTATCCCTCTAATGCACAAATGCACTATTTTGACAACATTTGCAACAATTGGGCAACTTTTCCAAAATTGGACAAACTATAACTTAAAGAGTACAAATGACCTAGTTAGGCCTCCTAACCATCAAAAAGAATCCTAGGACTAGCTAGCACTCACTAGTGTCTTGGCTAAGACCACTACAAGCCAAAATTTGACTAGGAACCCTAGGTTACCATATAGTCTTACATAGGTGCTCCTGCACCAATTACCAATACTTGTGGACAAGTGTCATAATGGTTGTGCACAAATGGGCCAAAAAAGCTAAAAATTGGGTCAAAATGTGATTCATACATATGAAACCTATTACTAGGATAAGAAATTGTTGTTATACCATTTTACCTTTTACTTAGGGTTACTTAAGTACACTCATTTAATGAGGTAGATGGATATTAATGAGTCTTTTTTGAACTCTAACTCCTCCTAGAGGATATTGTTGATTTCTATAACAAATCTACTTCCTCTATGTTGAGACACATATCTCAACCTTGTCATTTCCTCCTATTTTCTCTTGCTTATTTAATGAGAGCCTTTGTACCTTTGTATTCACCTCAATTTAGTACATTATCAGTTGTTGTATCTCTTTGATTTGGCAGATGTCTAGAGACTTGATTCTAGGTTAAGGATAAATTATCATTAAAAATGATCAACTATTATTACATGTGAAAATAATGATCTATTGGTGTTGGAAAAAATGGTGTTTTACTAGTTTACTCTTTACTTAGGGAGTTAATAGCCACCCCAAATCAAGTGCTCGAGTGATTGCTAACAACTCTTCTTTCTCAATTTTAGTGTCTGGGTGATTGATTTGACTTCCACAATTAGTAATTTGAAGATTATAAGCCCTTATAGATCATTCTAGCTAACCTAAGAGGGCGAATACTTTTTTCCTTTTTCTAATCATTGCATCAATTTCTTTAGTGCAGTTGGTGGTTGGAAGGACCATGATAAATTAGTAGATAAGAGTTCAGTGTTGGATTGGAGAATAAATTTATACATGAATATTTATGATCATTTAAGGATACTGCATTTTAAGAACCAAAAAATTATAGCTTAGTTGTTTTTAAAGAACAGTTTAACATATGTACGTGCAATTGGCAAAGTAATATATCTTCAAGGCATCACCTCCATTGCTATGAGATTCATTTTTTCATGAGTACTTCATGATTGATCCATCATTTCCAAGTCAATGCACCTCACTTGGTTGGCCTATACCTTTCTTGTGATGGCAATGTTTGTGGAGATGTTGTGAAGATTGACATGGCATGCAGAGACCCAGCCACTTGATTATCTCTTCTTGGGGCCTTTCCATTATGGGGAATGTTAGTTCCTTTTTCTTTTTTGATCTTCATATACCTGCAGCCCAACTATGTTCCTCTATAGACCCATGCACTAATTAACCAAGAAGAATAAGTTGTTGGAAATTAGATAAGTAACTGAGAGGGGAGGGGTGAATCAGTTACTCCAAAACAAATCCTTGTCCCTTAGATGTCTGAATACTTTAATACTGTTACTCGGGTGGCAAAGCAATCTTTAATGCAATTATACTTTAGTGATTAAGTGCAGAAACATAAAACAAGTAACAAGTAACAAGTACACATATGACACAAGGATTTAACATGGAAACCCAATATAGGAAAAACCACCAATGTAACTAGTTACTATTTTTCACTCTTCTGAAGTGAACCCTATTAGGAGCCAACCCTATTAAAGGTTACAATAACACACTGTTAGGTGTGACCTTGTTAAAGGATTTAATCACCCTGTGAGGAGTGGCCTTGTTAGAGGTCTTCAACACTTCAATATGGAAATGCTACCTTGTGAGAGGATTTACAAAATACTGTTAAGTCTACTCTATTAAGAGATTTTGATCACTGCTACAATTGTTAGAAAGTAACAATAGATTGACCTGTATGTGTAAGAAACTATCTTTGCTGATTCAGATCTCTGCTTGATTGTAACTGGATCCTTTCTGATCAGATATTCTATTGCAGCTCTGAGTGTTCTGTACTTAATCAGAATCCCATCTGATTTTTCCTTCACTCTTCATGTCACAAAATTCCACACTTCTATAACAACAACACAACACATTCAATCCAAACTTGACCTTTCATAAATACATGGTAAGCCCTGTCAAGTCATCTTGAATAAAATCTAAATGATAAATCATTATTTAGTCGGCCTCATATAACCATTCAATTACATAATATAAATGACTGTTAGTCGGCTCAAACTGAATGCCCAACCAAGACTGAAATGCCTGAGTGAACATGGTCAACACTGAACTACTTCAATGCTCAACCTCAACTCAGCATGTTTACCAACTGTGCTCAGTCTGAATGTAGAAATTAGTGTAAAACCACTACATAAGTGTAAATACATGTGTAACATCAATGACAATACTACATTGAATAATTTTCTTCAACAATCTCCCTCTTTGGCATTGATGAAAACACATCATGTCGTATTACAAATAATTGTGGAGCAACAAAAATTTTCTTTAATGTCTTTAGCTTCATTCTGATTCTCCCTCTGACAATGTCCTTAGTTCATTCTGATTCTCCCCTTGACAATGTCCTTAGTTCATTCTGATTCTCCCTCTGACAATGTCCTTAGCTTCATTCTGATTCTTATGTATTATAGAAAACTCCCCCTCTTTGACAACAGATGCCAAAGACTCCAACTCCATAAATACTATTTCTTTTTGAAGTTGTAATGTACTTGAATGTACTGATTCATCTACAATGGGCTCTAATATATCTACATCAACTGGAAGATTTTTACTGTCACTCAGGTTGACGCATCACTAAACTGTATTTTAGTGACCTTCAGGTAGGGGAAGTACCCCAAGTTTTTCTCTAAGATACAAGAATGCATCCTTAAGTAAGGGTTTGGTGAATATGTCTGCAACTTGTTCTTTGGTGTCTACATATTCCAACTTTACTTGTCTATTCTGTACTAATTCTCTCAAGAAGTGATATGTTATTGCTATGTGCTTGGTTTTGGTGTGCATCATAGGATTCTTTGAGATGTTAATGGCACTGGTGTTGTCACAGTAGATAATAACTGGTTCTTTTATCTCTTCCTTCATTCCTGAATACAACTACTTGATCCATATGATGTTAGAACAGTTCACTGCTTCAACAACATATTCTGCCTCTACTGTAGAGTGAGAAATACAATTTTGTTTCTTTCTAGTCCAAGATACTAACCTTTTTCCATGAAATTTACTCCACCACTAGTTCTCTTCCTATCATCGACGCTTCCAGTCCAATCAACATCATTAAATTCTTTTAAATCAAAGTTTCCACCTTTCTTATACCATAAACCATAGTCTTCAGTACCTTTTAGATATCTCATAATTCTTTTGATTGCAATTAGGTGATTATCTCTGGGATTAGCTAAAAATATTTCAAAAATACCAACTCCCAATGCTATATCAAGTCTGGTGTGCACAAATTCCAATCATGGATTTGTAATTGGTTTGATCTACCTCTTTTGAATCATCATCCTTAGATAGTTTCTGCCCAGTACACATGGGTGTTCCAACAGGTTTGGAATCTTCGATACCAAATTCCTTGAGTATCTCCTTGATATATTTTGATTGAGTAATGTAGATACCATGCTTCATTTGATTTACTTGTAAACCAACAAAAAATTTGATCTCACCAAACATAGACATTTTAAATTCTTTTCTCATAGCTACAGAGAATGCTTTGCATAGGTCATCATAACCAGTGAATAATATCTCATCAACAAATATTTCTACTAATAGTATCTTGTTCTGTGGTCCTTCTTTGATGTACAGGCTACTATTATCACTAGTTATTTGAAATCCAATGCTTATTAGATAGCTATGTAGTCTTTCATACCAGGCTCTAGGCACTTGCTTTATTCCATACAATGCATTGTGTAGCTTGCAAACCATATTTCTTCTGCTGGGATCAATAAATCCTTCTGGTTGTTCAATGTAGACTTCCTCTTCTATGATTCCATTCAAAAATGCAGACTTCACATCCATCTGATATAATTTGTATCCTTTATGTGCAGCATATGCTAGAAGCATTCTAACTCCTTCAAGTCTTGCAACATGAGAAAAAGTTTCTCCATAGTCAATACCCTCTTCTTGAGCATATCCTTTACAGACTAGTCTGGCCTTGTTTCTAGAAACTTTTCCATTTTCATCCATCTTGTTTCTAAAAACCCACTTGGTTCCAATCACATTCTTGTCCTTTGGCCTAGGTACAAGAGTCCAATTTTTGTTCTTCTCAATTTGTTCAATTTCTTCATTCATTGCTTCTATCCAACTTTCATCATTCAATGCATCTTTAATAGTTCTAGGTTCAAATTCACTTAGTAAGCATGTACCTTTTAGTTTCTTTCTTGTCATTACACCTTCTGTCTAATCTCTAATTATTTTCTTAGGTGCATGATGCCTTTTCACGTATCTGGAAAGTACCGGTACCTTCAATCTAGATTTAGGACTTGATCCACTAGGTCCGTCATTCTCAAACATTCTTTCTTGTTCCTCTGTCTGATACTTGGTTCCCTCTATCTGTGACTCAATTCCTTTTGTCTGTGACTCCGGTCCTTCTGTTTGTGACTCAGGTCCCTCTAGTAGCACTTCATGTTTCTCATTTTGCAACTCAGGTAGTACAGTTTGTGTCAGTGTATGTTGTCCCATCACCATTGCTTGAGTCATAGGTATAGTATTAGGTTCATGACATACAAATTTTCTGTAGTCTTCAGGCTCTTTACTGCTCTTCTCTTCACATTGTTCTACAAACTCATCAATCTTGACATGTACACTCTCTATGACTTTATGAGTAGTAAGATTCAGACATTTGTATGCTTTCTTTTACATGAGTAACCTAGGAATATTCCTTCATCACTTTTTCATCTAGTTTCCCATGTCTTTCTTCCTTCAAGATGTAGCATCTACTTCCAAATACTTTGAAATAATGAACATTAGGTTTATAGCCATACCATAATTCAAAAGGTGTCTAATTACTACCTTTCTTCAGTTGAACTCTGTTCAAGGTGAGCATTGTAGTACTGATGGCCTCCTAGTATTTGGCAGCAACATTCTTTTCAATCATTAAGGTTCTGGCACAATCCATAATGGATCTATTTCTCCTTTCTGCTATTCCTTTTTTCTTTGGTGTACCAAGGGAAGATACCTGTATTTTGATTCATCTTTCATTGCTGAATTCATTGAACTCATTACAGATGAATTCTCCTCCTCTATCAGATCTTAGGAATTTTAGTTTCTTTCTTGTTTCTTTTTCAACTCTTGCAAGATACCACTTGAATTTTTTAAAAGCTTCTGATTTCTCTCTGAGAAACATGACAATCATCATTCTAGAATGATCATCAACAAACAGAATAAAATATTTTTCTCCAATATAGCTTGTTGTTCTTATTGGTCCACATAGATTAGTATGTACCAATTCCAAGACTTCATCAGTATTGTAATTCTTGCTCTTGAAGTTAGTCTTTCTCATCTTTCCAAATTGACATTGTTTTCATGTTTCTAACTCGGGTTTCTTCAAGATAGGAATACCTCTGACTCTTTTTTTCTTGCTTATGTTTACCAGATTGTCAAAGTTCACATGGAACAACCTTGTATGCCATAACCAACTTTCTTCTACTTGTGCAATAAAGCATGAACCTTCAGTTAGATCAAGATAGAATAAATTACCTTTTTTTTGTCAGCCAGTTCCAACTAAGTTCCCTTTACCGTCCAGGAGCTTGGCCTTACCATTCATAAATTCTACCTTGAAGCCAATGTTGTTCAGTTGTGCTACACTGAGTAGATTTCTCCTTAATCCTTCAACCCAATAAGAATTATCACATTTGATTCCTTCTATCAGAACAACACAACCTTTTCCTTTTACTAGGCAATGTTCAACATTCCCAAAACTGACACTTCCACCATCATAGTCTTCAAGATGTTCAAACTTTGTCTTATTACTAGTCATGTGATGAGAACAACCACTGTTAATTATCCAAGTATCATTTTTATTGATGTGTGAGAAAAGTGTAGTCTTTTCATCTTCCTCATCTGACACATCCTTTATGGAAATATACAGCATTTCTTCCTCTTCATCACTATCATAATGTTTTGCAATATAACAAGACTTCTTGCCTTTATCCTTATAGCTTTTGTGGTTATTGAAATCTTAATTACCTTTGAATTTGTTAGACTTCCTTTCATCCTTGTCTTCCTTGTTTGGACACTTTGCAACAATGTCACCAACCTCATTGCATGAGAAACAAATCAATGGTATCTTTCCTCTGTATTTTCCTTTTTCAGCTCTTCTCGCAAGAAGTGCTTCAATGATGTCAAGATCTTCATCATCAGATTCATCATCGTTGTCACTTTCAATTTTCTTTCCTTTAGAGTATCTATCCTTCTTATTAAGGTTCAATTTGGCTTTGAATGCAGACTCAAGATTGCTAGAGCCAGGAGAATAGTTGTCAAAATTGTCCAGCTCAAAGGCTTTAAGTCTTCCCACTAATGTATCCAGAGTAATGTCTTTGTTGCACCTCATTCCTTGAATTACTTAAACTCTAATAGCACAGATAGGAAGTAAAGTTATGAGTACCTTGCTGACTACTTTAGTATCTTCAATTAGTCCACCTTCTTCTCTGATGGCACTTACAATCTTCTTGATTCTTTCACTATATTTTGTGATATCTTCTCCTTCTTTCATTTTCATTTGGTCAAATTGTCCTCTTAGAATTTTTTCTTTGGCTCTCTTTATATTTTCATCACCTGCAAGAATGTCATGCAATTTCTTCCACATGTCATAGGTTGTAGGGCAGTCCTTGACTTCATCAAATTTCGAGTAGCTAGGTGAAGAAGCTATGTCAATAATCATTATTTTGTGAAGTTTTTGTTCTATCATCTGTTCAACATTCATAGTCCCTGTTGGTGCAACATATTTGGTCTCTAAGAATTGTAAACCAACATCTCCAATAGTAGATAGATGTAGCTTCATCAGTTCCTACCATGCAAGGAAATTGTCTTTGTTTAGCTTTGGGATCTCCCTCCTGTAAGACATCTTTGATCTTTATCTTAGGCCTTAAAATTTTTCCTAAAAGCACTTTAAGCTCTGATACCAATTGTTGGAAATGAGATAAGTAACTGAGAGGGGAGGGGTGAATCAGTTACTCCAAAACAAATCCTTGTCCCTTATATGTCTAAATACTTTAAAACTATTACTCAGGTGGCAAAGCAATCTTTAATGCAATTATACTTTAGTAATTAAGTGCATAAACATAAAAAATAAAAAAAGTAACAAGTACACATATGACATGAGGATTTAACGTGGAAACCCAATATGGGAAAAACCACCAATGTAACTAGTTACTATTTTTCACTCTTCTAAAGTGAGCCCTATTAGGAGCCAACCATGTTAAAGGTTACAATAACACACTATTAGGTGTGACCTTGTTAAAGGATTTAATCACCCTGTGAGGAGTGGCCTTGTTAGAGGTCTTCAACACTTCAATCTAGAAATGCTACCTTGTGAGAGGACTTACAAAAGAATGTTAAGTCTACTGTGTTAAGAGATTTTGAGCACTGCTATAATTATTCAAAAGTAACAATGGATTGACCTGTATGTGTAAGCAACTATCTTTGCTGATTCAAATCTCTGCTTGATTGTAATTGGATCCTTGCTGATCAGATATTCTATTGTACCTTTGAGTGTTCTATACTTAATCAGAATCCCATCTGATTTTGCCTTCACTCTTCATGTCACAAAATTCCACACTTCTATAACAACAACACAACACATTCAATCCAAAATTGACCTTTCATTAATATATGGTAAGCTCTGTCAAGTCGGCTTGAATAAAATCTAAATGATAAATCATAATTCAGTCGGCCTCATATAACCATTTAATTACATAATATAAATCACTGTTAGTCGGATGCAACTGAATGCCCGACCACGATTGAAATTCCCAAGTGAACTTGGTCAACACTGAACTACTTCAATGCCTAACCTCAACTCATTCTGTTTTCCAACTGTGCTCAGTCTGAATGTAGACATTAGTGTAAAACCACTGCATAAGTGTAAATACATGTGTAACATCAATGAAAATACACAATTGAATAATTGTCTTCAACATAAGAAACGTTCAACAAGGTCCTAAAACCTTCTACACTTTGAGCTCCAGAAATTCCGGTGGGTATTACCTATCTTCTTCATTTCAAACTATAACAAATTTATAAACATGAAGGAATGGTGGATGTAGTATAAAAACAGTAAATTGTAACAGTTTTTATAAAATTGGATGAGAAACACAAGTCTAACATGTCATACCAGTGCCCTATCTAGTGGGTATGGAGTCACTTTAAATGCAAAGACTATTAAATAACAACATTCATCAAATATAAATCCTACAAATGATCACTGAACTTGACTATGCCTTACATACTCAATTTACACTTCCTAGAAGTAGATGTAATCATCCAATTCACTTCAATCCTTTACTCACTAAAATTGTTTAAGAATGTTTAATTCTCTTTGAAAGAAACCATAAAGCAATTAGACCCTCTACCTTACAAGTGATGGATTGAAAGTCCTTAACAATCAACCCAAATGAGTACAAGAGACCAAACTGAATACATTAAATTCAGACCCAAAAGACCACTAATATTCTTAATTTAACATGCAGAGCTTAGAAGCCTTGTTGTGGCATAAAATTCCACCATCCCTTACTAAATGGTCTTAAATATTATTTTATAGGAAAAAGAATGCTACAAGATTCAGACTATTTAGGGTTAGGGTTTACAACTAATCATGTCAATCATTTAATTCTGATTGGCGAGTTGAAACCCTATCTCTCTTCAATCTATGCAAATATGATCTGATATAGAAATTAGCCGCCATAGTCCATGGATGTGAGCACACTACCTTGACTCGCAGGGATAACTTTAAGAAACCCCCCTCTAGAAAAATATATAAAATCCTGGCGAATCTTTCATTTTATTTTTTAAAAACTTAATTCCTATTGGCGAATCTCTCAATTTTTTGGCAAAACAAATTATTTGTATTGGCGAATATTTTTTAATCACAATTTTTTTGTAGAAAATATTGGCGAATTTCAAGCAATAACCAAAATTTCATTAATGACCATGGAAAATAATTATATTTAAAGAAACAAGAGTTCATATAGAAAATTGTTAGGCTAACTATGAAAATATTTGATGGGTTTAAGGGAACTCTATAGTATCTAGTTGCTACCATTTATTTAAAATATAATCAAATAATCCTTATTGTGTGAGATAAATGTATCATTATTTTTATTATTATAATAGGACCCAAAATTTCTTTAGTGTCGTTGATTTATCAACAATCCAAAGGAAATATTAGCCCCAATAAGCGTTACAAATAAGATAGTAACATTTTTGCCTCACGGAATATAATGAAGATCACTATATTATATTTTAAATCAATAATGACAACTAATATTGGTGACATAGCCCTACTATAACTAACAGTTATGATATATTATTGGTGAATTAATTTAGATTTCTATAATAACTGATAAAATTTAGGTGAATTGAATCTAACCATCTATCAAATATTAGGCGAATATTTGAGTTCAAATTTTTAATAAAATAAATTATTTGGCGATTTAAATATTTCTAAAATAAAATTTTGTAAAAGTTTGGCGATTTAGATTGCCTTAAATCTTGAATTATTAGCCAAATTTGGATTCTCAAATTTAAAAAAATAGCCAATTGGCAAATATTAGCCACTAAAAAAATCACTAACCTTGAGGTCAAAGAATTCCCAAGGCATGACTCTAAAAGTATCTCACATAAATGTAGAAATGACCAGGCACCGCTAAATGCATTTGTCCTCTGATATAAAACAATTTTCTGTCAATTCTGGACATAAATACATCTCGACATATCAGATTTCTATCCCTCTGGTCTTCAACAGTTGTTTAAAATTGATCCATAAGATTAGATTACAACATTTATAGTTCTAAGATCAAAATATCATTCGACCGCCATGAAACCCTCCGAGTCAAAGATATTTAAAGAATTGAATTTTAGTTATAACAGCTATAGGTGGTAGATACAACAAATTGGATGGTCGAGATCAAGCCTTATCATAGTTTCAAAACCTATCCGTTGATATTCTTTAGGTTGCCCGTGGTCAGAATAAGATTAAAAACATGGTAGCATAGTGCAATGCCTTGATGAGTAGATCTCGTGCAAATTTTCATTAAGCCTTTATGCCTACCATCAGGTCAAAACCCACTTGATCGGTCTTTACTTCATTACCTTGGCATTTATCTAGAGCCATCGGGGACACATGGCCTTTAGGCGCAATGCCTTAATCATTACATCTCAAGAAACTAATCATTGAGGCTTACATTGTCTATGAGATCAAATCTAACATGACTGTTCTTTAACTCCTCTTTGTCCTCGACCTTTAATCTGCCTCAAATATGCACTTTAACACTAGATTTATCTAAATATTGCATGAATATGTAATCTATAATTCGTTGAACATTTTGGCTAATACTAGGTATATCATGAGATCACGCGCATACCGCTAGTTCTTCTCTTCAAGCAATGGTTCAGATCATTATCTTGACAAAACTATCAGACTAACTTGAATCAGGCTCATAACTATTGTCTATCCCAAGATTCAAAAACTAAAGGAAAATCTAAGTCGCAAGATGGGAAGCTAACCTCAGAGCTTAGTCTGAGATCATGCGAGAACCAGAAGATCTTCACTACAACGATGGTCAGCAATGAATCTCAAGAAATATCTATAACCGACCATTTCATTGTGAGATTAAACATGAACCACTTGATCAAATCCACATCAATGACTCAGGTCCCTTACGTATCAACTCAGCTCTTAACTCTATCATAACTCAATTCATCTGGAGATTTTGCGACTAAAGGAAAATATCAAACTCAGATAGTTAACCTCTTTATCCATTGTCAAACCTGGTGATTATTCGACTAAAGGAAAGCTTGAATTAAATAAATTAACTTGAGCAGACATGCCTTATACCCTAGTTAGATTCTGAGATTGTGCGACTGAAGGAATCTTGAAGTCTCTAGATCATATCTTAACTCTTGATTATATTTTGAGATTACATGTAAGCCACATGATTAGATCTTGATCAATGGTCCACGTTAAATCTATGAATCCCTTTGTACTTTCTTAACTCCTCACGAGATCACACTCCAGCTCTAGATCTTGATGTGTGTCAACAATTCTGATCCTTTCTGTGCAAACTCCACCTTGGTTTAACTTGACCTATGTCCATTTAGAGATTGTATGACTAAAAGAGATCGCCAAGTATCTAGATAAATTCTTCAATTGTGGTTACATTTGGAGATTTAGCGCAAGCCCTTAGATTTAGTTGTCCTTGGAAACATGTGCCAATACCATGTCAAATCTCTATAAACCTGACTCATCCTTACAACTAACCATGCTTGAACCTGGTTTAGTTCTAAGATTACATGACTAAAAAGATCTCCAAATCACAAGAACATTTCCTAACTCTAGAGTTTATTCAACGACCTCATGTCAGCCACAAGATTAAAACATGATCAACAGTACTCTCTTAATCTCAAGACATCTCACTTAACCATGAATCCATTGGGATATCTTGTGACCAAAGAGAAAATATAACCATGCCCTGACCACAGGTTTATCTCGAGATCACAAGATAAAGGAGATCGCCAAGTCACAGAAAAAAAATTGAACCGTTGAGTTTGTCATGAGATTACACGCCATCCACATGATCAAAAAGACATCAACGACATGCGCTTAATCTCCCAAAGGAATATCTGACTTAGGTTTTATCTTGCAACTTAACATGAACTGTATGATAAAAACAAGATACACACCATGTACTAAGTTTCTGAAATAAATTTGCACTTGGCCATTTCCTTCCAAGATCTAGCATGAACTAGACATCTATGGAAAGATCAAGAACCCCTGTTTAATTTTACTTAACCCTGAGTCCATCTGGAGATGTCATGACAAAGAAAAAAAGTAAACTATGTCCTGACCCAAGGTCTATCTAGAGATTGGGTGATAATGTAATCTCTGAGTTGCTGAATGACATACTTGACCCATGGTTTGCTGAGAGATTATGTGTAGGCCATCAATTTAAAACTAGATCAATGATGCGCGTGAAATCTCTAGACAGAAAGAGAATAATCTATATCATCTGGAGATCACGCGACTAAAGCCCACACCAAGTTGGTAGAAGGAAAGGAATATTTGGTCTCGGTTACATGACTAAGGGATAGGCTAGGAGAATAAAGCGCACATGGGAAAATCTGAGACTTAAGTGGCTTGAAAAGGTAAAACAATTTTATAACAAGTTCATGAAGGGTTTAGGGTTTTTTTCTCAATGGCTAGAAAATTTTAAATTAGGGCTTGGGGTAGAGCAAGAAATAGTAGAGTTTTCATGACTTTGATCAAATTTCTTGCATATTTTTACAGTGCTAACATAGGCTCCAACTGGGTAAGGTTGAGTGCAAGATTAACACTAGATTCTAGATCTCTAAGGAGAGTAGACTAAGACATAAAAATGAAACCCTAAAGAAGACACACATAAAGCAGGAAAAAAGTAGGAAACTTTATACAGATATATACATTGCTGAGTAGAGTCATATTACCTCTACACCTCTTCTCTTGATTTGAAAGAAATCAAACCAGGCTTGATGGCCCTCAACCATCACCAATTTTTTTTGTAGATTTCCTCAGTCAAACACAAAACCTTCTTCTCTCTGCACTAGAAACAAGCTAAAAACATAGTTGTCATTTGAATAAGTAAGCATTTTAATATTTTTGAACAACTTATAGAACATACCTTCAGTATCTATGCCTTGATTCAACATTTTTAAATTAGGCCCTATTTGAAAATACTAAACATTATGTGACCAATGTCAATCATGGTTACTGAAAGATTAAGAACCCTTGGAATATTTTTTATTACTTACATTGTCACACTTATAAAAACACATCCTCCGACTGATAGTTATTACAATCATCTTTTGTCCCACAGATGGAGTCATCAAAATCTATTTTTTCCACTGGTTTGCATAACTATATCAGAGTTCCCCAATGAACTTTCCTACAAATTATAAACCTTATACAAACAATGTTCTTTTTTGTTAGAGGGAGAACACCTATCCACAGACTCATCAGGCTTCTGCATACCTTGAGAAACTAAAAGATCATCTTGAAATGATTCAATAAAATATTTAGAATCTTAAATAAATTCACAATCCATACAATAATCCCAATCAGTACTTGAAAAGAAACTAGGAAAATCTTCATCCTTTCTTGAGTCTAAAAATAGATTGATGCTTTCATCATTTGATCTATCATATTCAATTCTTTTTCCACCTAATGACATAGAAGTACAAGGCACATCAGAAACAAACATGTCACAATCAAGACTACCTGATATGAAATCTTTGTCAAAATCATTGTGTGTTATATATAAAAGCTCTAAGCTATCCCTTCCTGAACATATCAGATATTCACAAGTTAGGAACTCAGAAATTTTTTCACTATGAAGTGAAACATTGTCATCTCTTTCATCCATTTCTGATATGTAGTCAACGAAAACATTTTCATTTATACCATCATTGTTTCCTTGTTGACCATGCATATCCTCTTGCCTATAGTGATAAGGAGTAATTTCATGATTCAAAACCAAAAAATCAATGGATTCATCATAACCTAATAAAGGAATGCATACCCCTTCATCAACACCTTAAATCTCATTTGAATCATTACAACAGAAACCTACATCTTGATTAATGTGATCCTCTTGTTTATCATAGTTATTTACTGCTAACTAGTGAGAATAACTATTGGTTTCATAAGAAAGATAATCCCTTTCTATGCAAATAAGATGTACAACTACTCTAAATGAGATATTAATCAATCTAACTAATAAATCAATCTAAATGCAAACACAATGAAGATTACAAGTTTAAATGAAGTAGAACAATAAAGTTACCTTCACCTACCCAATACAGCTTCTCTCCATTGCCCTCCTAGATTTGGTTTCTTGAATGTATTTTGAGCTCTCAGATTTCCAAATGAAGCTATTTTGTCCAAGATGCTACCAAAGTGTGGAGATTGTATGAATGAATGCAAAATGGTCTAAAACCTTGATTATGCAAATGGATGATGGAATGCTTGTGAA
>MU227293.1:1407480-1418503 GCA_018584345.1 Thuja plicata
AAACAAGGAGGGAGAGTGCGACATCGTGTGGATCTCCCGTAGGAGTTACTATGACTGCCCCTCCTCATCCTACACTCACATCAACCAGTGAACATCAAACCATAGTAGGGTCAGTAGGGTTAAATCATAATATAACATCATAACACAAATCAATGTAAAACATTTTACTGATAGTTCATTTCTAGCCATTCATCATTAAATCATAACTCATTTAATATGTCCAATTAACTGCAATAACCAATTATATATGCTCAAATATCTCATGAAATGATAACTAAATAATAATCATAGTCCATCATAAAACCCAAAGTGTCAAAGCAATAGTCTTGTCTGTCTAACATAGGAAGATTCTAGGGTGGGCATTACAAAAGATTTCCATGTCCCTGTGGAAATGCCTAGTATCACGCTGGCTCCTTGCACACGCTGCTGGTGCACTCTCTAATGTTGAAACTGACTCCATCTCTCACAATGTTGCACGACAAAAACTACCCAACACAAACCATCCATCTTACTCAACAACAGACTCGGTCTGGTGATGCACTTCCACTCTCTCTTCAGTGGTTTCTCTCAGCACCCTACTCCAGACGTATCTCTATTGGAGAATGGTCAGGATAGAACTCACCTATCTGCCCACACAAACTCTCCAGGAACTTATTTCCTTCTTGCAGCTAGATGGGTCAAGTTTTGTCTCACAATATCTAACTACCTAGACCTTTCGCTCACTTTGATACCATTCTGATGCGGAGAAAATTAACTCCTTCATCTACCTCTGCAAAATGTCATTGTCTTGTTGGAATCTGAGATATCTTTATCTCTGCATTCTTCAAATTGGTCTTTGATTCTCTCTTGGGTCACCGACCAACAAGAGAGAATCCTTCTCCATGATCTTTCTCCAATCTACATATTATAGTTTATTTCTTCAGAGGCACCCGGTTGGAGGCTCAAAAATCCTTCCATAATCTAATAATGATAAAGTTGATATAACAATATCAACTTGAAGTCTTGTTGCATGCCTACTTGCATAATCAAACTCACTGGTAAGCGATTTACATTTACTGATGTTTCCAACTTTACAGGCTCATTGAAACACAGGCTGCCACCTTTTCCTATCTCCAAAAAGCCGTGTCACCCATGGTTTGCAAGATGATGCCCTCAACCCCTCATGTCACTATCTATTCCAAAATGGAATACTTCTTCACAAAGTCACCTTTGCTGGTCGACGGGTTCTTATTCAATCTGTAGTGAGCTCATACTCGGGCCTCCCTGGTCTACGTCGGACGCCTTGGAGTGACATCTCTTATCTCTCGGTTGCCCAATGAACACATAACACTCACATAGAGCTCACGGGTTTCCCATGGACCAAGCTCAGAAGCACCATCACGTGGCCTGTCACCCCACGCACACATATATATATAATAGTATCCACCTTACAAAATTTCAAGCACCGAATCTGATGATCTTTGTTAGCCTCTTCCAAGGTGATGCTAGAAACTTTTTCTTTGGCTTCACACGGCTTAGATACTCGTCATCTATTGTTTGGAAGTGAAACTAATATCATTCGGCTGGATCAAATACACTCAACTCTGCAAACATATCTCCCTTGATGGCTGTTAGAAGATATCTACCGGGCTCTACCTCTCGGGTCACTGCTACCCTCACACTCAGCTATATCACTGTCATCATACATGCATATAAAATACACTCACCACCTTTTCTCCACACAGGCACAATAGTCTACCACCTTTTCCGATATCAATGACCACCTAATGGTTTCACATAACCATTTTGAAAGTGTTTCCACTTCTTTCAAAGAATTAAAAAACAACTTTTAATCCAATACGTTGCTAAGTAGAACATTTCCATTGTTCCATATCGGACTACAATGTAAATCGATACCTTAGCGACATAAAAACATACATAACAGACCCAATAACAAAATGAACAAGCTTCAAAATAACTCAACACAAAACTAATACTTCATTGATATGAACTGCAATTACAATTTGCATGGCTCTCTCGCTGCCGCCAGAGAGCACAATTCTTTTCCTCTCTTTCCTCTTTTTCTCTCTATCGGCCTTCTCTTCTCTTTTCGATTACATTCTCTCTTTATAGAGATGAATCTCTTCATCAAGATTCTTAGGTAGTTATTAAAATGACCTATTTTCCCAACATTCCCACTCATTAATAAATTCAATCCTATTTTAAGCATTCCCATCCTTTAATCCATTAAAATGTATATCTATTTTTCTTGTTTTTAATACATTACAATGCAAATTTAAGCACTCTAACCATTTCTTGGACATGGGTTTTGAAAAGTCTAAATGGCTTAAAATAGGCATATTATAAAACCTATCGCAATGCTTAGGCTCGAGGTGCTCCCGCACCAAAGACACTAGACCAAGCTATGATGGGGTTTTATTGGGGATTTATACAATGGGTAGGAATCATGGATTGGCCAATTTATTATGATATGTACAAGGCGAATAGGGACTGTGAAAGCCACTTTATTATGGTTATATATAGATGGGACAAGACGCTAGAAGAATCCAAATAGAGGGAGGAGCTAGCCTATCGCAAATGGCGCTTGTTTCCAGGTTTTCACCACATGCTTTTATTGCAATTTTCTCTTGATTTTTTTATTTTTTATTTTTATTTATTTATTTATTTATTTTATTTTTTTGATTTTTTGAACATATCCCTTGCACTGGGATCTCATGCATAAACCTTCTTTAGGTGCATTTTGTTAAGAGGCTCATCCAAGGGGTCTCCCTCAGATGTTGACAACTGATAGGCTCCAGAACCATAGGCTACTGTGATCACAAAAAGACCCAACCAATTGGGCTCAAACTTTCCCTTCTTCTCACGATGCTACTGGTTTTTGGGGTTCTCTCGAAGGACTAGATCACCCACCTGAAAGTCTCTGGGTTTCACTTTACTATTATATTGACGAGACATTCTTTGCTAATAGACTTTCAAATGGTCAAAGGCTCTTTGACGACGTTCATCCAGCAATTCCAATTCAGTTAGCCATGCAACTCTATACTCTTCATCTGGAATCAAATCTTTCAGGGACACTCGAAGAGAAGGTAACTTGACCTCAAGGGGTACGACAACTTCAGATCCATAAACAAGGGAATATGGCATGGCACCGATTGGAATATGAAGGAAAGTATGATAGGCCCATAGGGCAGGGTTCAACTAGACATGCCTGTCACGACCAGCGTCATTGACAGTCTTTTGAAGGATTTTGACGATAGTTTTATTAGATGCCTCAGCTTGGCCATTACCCTGAGGGTAATAAATAGTGGAATAATGGTGGGTGATATGGAATTTGGTGCATAGTTCATCAATATCTTGATTTTGAAACTTTTTCCCATGATCTTTAATGAGGTGCATAGGGATGCCATATGGGCAAATGATATAGTTAAGATTAAACATAGAAACTTGTTTTCCAATGGCAGTGATCAAGGGAACAGCTTCAATCCATTTGGTAAAATACTCATTGGTGGTTATAATGTACTTATGGCGATTGAAAGATGGAGGGTGAATTGCACCCATGAGGTCAAGTCCCCACTGACTGAATGACAATGTAGTTGTAACAGGA
Source organism: Thuja plicata (assembly GCA_018584345.1). Classification (NCBI taxonomy): domain Eukaryota; kingdom Viridiplantae; phylum Streptophyta; class Pinopsida; order Cupressales; family Cupressaceae; genus Thuja; species Thuja plicata. The sequence continues at coordinate 1,411,085 of MU227293.1, forward strand.
TGAAGTTGATGTGCCGGTGCATGAATAAGATTCCCATGAATTTGACACTTCTTGCATTTTTGAGCAAAGTGAAAAGAATCTATTTCCATAGTAGGCCAATAGTAACCCATAAGAATGAGCTTTTTAGACAAGGAAGGACCACTTGAATGTGTTCCACATATACCCTTGTGTACGTCTTGTAAGGTAGTTTGAGCTTCATCATGTTCAAGACATCTTAAGAGAGTACCGTCAAGACCTCGCCGATACAGGGTGTCAGATATTAGGAGATAGCGGGAGGTTTGGCGGAGGAAGGTTTGCTTTTGGTTTCTGTATAGGTCAGGGGGAAGAATATTATCTTTCAGATAGGAATATATTTTTCCATAGGTAGGGGAATCTTGTCTGATAATATGACCTATGATACGTGTATCAGGATCATCGTATGCGGGATAAATCAAGGATTCCACTAAGAACTCAAAATGGGCTTTTGTATCCTCAGCATTAAATAAAGATGCAATTTTTTCCATAGCCTCTTTAGCCTTATTTTCTTGCCTTGGAATCTTCTCAAAGGTGCTGATTGAAAAATATTGCTTAAAGTCATCTACCATGTGTTTATATGGTAACAACTTGTCATCCTTAGTCTGATATTCATCATTAACTTGATTGATTATTAACTGGGAGTCTTCGTAGACATTCAATTCAGTCATGTTCCTTTGTAGAGCCATTTTCAACCTGATCATCAGTGCTTCATACTCAGCTACATTATTTGTATAAGGAAAAAGAAATTTTTAGGACTTTGGTATGGTATATCCTTGTTGTGTAACAAATAAGATTCCAGCTCCTGAACAATGCTGAGTATAAGATCCATCAACATATAGCCTCCAGGTTTGTGTAGATAATGTTAGGATGTGTGCATCTAGAAAATTTGTTTGTATAAGATGATCATCCGTTAATGGTGCCTCGGCCAACTGATCAGCAATTACTTGCCCTTTAATATCCTTTCTTTCCACATATTCGATATCAAATTCACTAAGCAACATGACCCACTTAGCCAACCTTCCTGTTAATGCAGTCTTACTCAAAAGATACTTCAAAGGATCAATTTTTGCAACAAGCTTGATAGAATGAGACAACATGTAATGTCACCACTTTTGTGAAGCAAAGACCACTGCTAGACACACATACTCAATTGGTGAATAATTCAGTTCATATCCAACAAGCGTGTGACTGATATAATATATAGCCTTCTCTTTTCCCTATTGATCTTGTTGGGCCAACAAGGCACAGAGTGAAACTTCTGTAGCTGAAATATAAAGCAAGAGTGGCTTTCCCAGAATTGGTGACATAAGAGTGGGAGGAGTGGCTAAGTATTGCTTGATCTTAGTAAAATATTCTTCACACTTATCATCCCATTTGAATAAGATATTTTTATGTAACAAATGATGAAAAGGATGACTTCTGTCTACTAATTGAGATAAAAATCTTCTGATTGACTGAAGGCACCCTTGTAGAGATCACAATTGATTGTTACTCATAGGTGAAGCCATTTCCATGATTTCCTTGACCTTTTCTGGATCCACCTCTATTACCTTAGCTGAAACAATATATCCTAACAATTTGCCCAATGTAACCCCGAATGCAAAATTCTTGGGATTTAATCTTATCTGATACTTTTCCATTCTGGTGAATATCCTATCCAACACTCTTAGATGACCTTCTTTGATCTTGGATTTGGCTAAGATATCATCAACATATTCCATTATGGTATGCATCATGTCATGAAAGATTATGGTCATAGCTCTTTGGTAGGTAGCACCAGCATTTTTAAGCCCAAAAGGCATCACATTCTAGTAGTATGTGCCCCAAGGACATGTAAAAGTAGTATTTTCCTGATCTTCTGGTGCAATCTTAATCTGGTTATAACTGGAAAACCCATCCATTAAGGATAACATCTCATGCCCGGCTGTTAAATCAACTATAATATCAATGTTTGGCAAAGGAAAATCATATTTGGGACAAGCTTTCTTAAGATCTCAAAAATATATGCAAATCCTGATGGACTTATCTGGCTTGGATACTGGTAGAATATTGGAGATCCAATCAACATAATCAATAGCTCAAAAAACCCACATCCAACAATTTTTTTAATTCTGCCTTGACCATGACTGCAATATGAGGATGCATTTTCTTGAGTTTCTACTTTACAAGCTTGACCCCAGGTGTAATGGACAAATAATGCATAATAAGATGAGGATCCAACCCATGCATATCAGCATAAGACCAAGAAAAATTGACTTGTCTCTTTTTGAAAAACTGTGAAAAGGCATCTTTTTCTGTCTCTGTTAAGGATGCAGCTATCTTCAAAATGCGTGGTGACTCCTCTGTGCCAATGTTAAGAGGCAATGTTGGTTCAATAAGTATAGCATACTTTTCTCGATACATATAGTTAGGGAAAGTGTCAATCCTTCCATCTTTAGGCACCTTAGAGAGGTTTTCACCCTCAAATACATCTTTTCTTTTTAATTTTTTAGGATCTAACACTGCTACTAAGTGGTTTTCACCATTAGACCTATTTATTATTTTCTTATTTTTACAACTGAAAGGATTGGCACCCTCTCCAAAGTAAGCCATGTCATTGAGTTCAATGGGGAATCCGGATTTATGATCTCCTAATGGTAGATGATCTCTGATTCTGAGATAGTTGATGATAGCATCATCATTATGGAAAACATCAAGTTCGAGGTAATTTGGAGAATCCCAGGCGATAAGTTCAGGGTGGATAAGGGGTATTGGATCATTTGGTTCAGTCTCAAAGGATGAGATGGTATTGATAGAAAATTTCTCGAAGTTTATAATTATATCGGCAATGTCTATTTTGATACTCTCATCTGAATCATCTATCTCAAGATAAATCTCACTTTCCTCACAATCGCCAAGAGTAGTATCAGGTGGATATAATCCTAGTGGTTCTATCCTTGGACTTGTTTGCTCATGGCAATTATTACCGCCGGCATGAACATGATCAACTTCCATATCTTTAGTATAATCAGAGAATGAATCCCTTTCATAAGTATGAGAATAATCATCATCACCATTATTATCCCTAAGTCGGTTAATGATGCCTTGCGTTATCTTTTGCTTTGCTGGATCTACATACATGCAATTTTTCCAGAATGCAGGAGCCGTAGAAATTTTTGAAAAGGGTTCAACCTTTTCTTTTCCTTTAGGTTCCTTTGGTTTTTCTCCCTTGTATCCTAGTCTAGTGGTGTCTCTTTGATAATTCAGATTTTTCAGGATTGGTTTTATGACACCCTCTCTTTGTAACCCTACAGGTCCACTTCCTTGATATCCCATCTTTTGCAATAAAGTGTATCCCATGTCGTATATATGTGGTGATATAGGTTCATGTTTTTCATTCTCTAGATCTTTATGATGATGTTGTACATAATTAGCATTACACTCAGCAACTTCTTTTGATATGGTGCCCCCACTTACAAACATGCCATAAACAAGTGTAGAAGGGCCTTCTGATTGTTGTTTGGTGATCAAGGATTTTCCATATGATTTAGGAGATAAGGGTAACTCTGTGATACACAAATTTTTGCCCAAAGTGTACTCTCCCATACCTTTTTCTTTTACATCTACCTTGATTTCATGGGATTTGGAAGTTGATGCTTCGTTACTGAAATCAATGGGTGTTGGTGGAGAAGATGCAATCCGGTTGTAAGGCACCAAAGATTCAGTTGTTGGCTTTATGGTATTGCAATATTGAAAAGGATTCGGATCTCCTTTGATGGTTACCTCTTGTCCATTATATGGAAACTTCAAGCATTGATGATACATTGATGGCACAGCTCGCATGGAATGAATCCAAGGTCGCCCTAAAAGAATGTTGTATGCCAAATCCATATCCAAGACTTGACAAAGCACATCTTTAACCACAGGACCAACTCTGATAGGAATTAAAACTGACCCCTTGGATGACCTTTCCTCCTCATCATAAGCTTTGATGGTAATTTTCTTCTTTGGATTGACAGCATTTTCAAAAAATCCCAAGTCATGAACTAGCTTTAGAGTGCATATATTCAAACCAGCTCCTCCATCTATTAGCACTCTTTTAATCTTATGATTTTGTACAATGCCTTATAAATGGAGTGGTGCATTGTGCAGTTGATTGATGGCTAGATCATCATCCTGAGTGAAGGATAGATAATTGGGGGTTGTTAAATGCCCCACCATAGCTTGGAATTAATCTTGATCTAGATTGGTTGGAACATTAGTTTCGATCAGAGCTTTCTCAAGGATTTCTTTATGGTAAGGTGATAGATGCAATAGCTCTAATATGGATATCTAGGCTGGTGTTTCCTTCAGTTGCTCCAAAAGGTTGTATTGGTTGGAAATATTGGGTGTAGGATTTTGAACATAGACAACCTTGGTTTGGGTGGTGTTAGGCTTAGATGAAACCCCTTAAAGAGTAACCTTGGACTGGGCTCGAGTTGTGACATTGGCCAGTTGACTCTTTTCTTTGATGAAAATCACATTGACATAGGATTGAGAAGGATGGCATTCGGAAATGTGATTTATATAGCTATAGGAGGTGAACTTGTAGTTTTCATGGTTATCACCTTTAGCATTGGACGAGTTCTCTTTCTCATGTTCAGGAAGCGGATCTTTGAAGTCAGTATGCGACTCGTTAGAGGTGTGTCCATCAACACTGATTTCTTCGTTGTTAATCAAATCTTGGATATCATGCTTGAGTCTTTGACAGTTATTGGTTTTATGACCTTTGCCTCTATGGAATTCACAGTAATCATTGTCATTCCACCAAGATGGTTTCACCCGAGGTTCAAAATCTCTAGTCTCGGGAAGTGCAATGAGTTTCTTCATGATTATCTTCCTCAGTGCAAATTCCAGAGATTCTCGCAAAGGAGTAAAATTTCTTCTACGTGACATGAAGGGTGATTTTGAGGCACTGTTATTGGTATTCTGAGTAGCACCTGTGTTGATTTGAGTAGGTGGGGTGAGATTGGTTTTTCTTGCAAGATTCAAGATGGGTTGTGTGGATTTTACATGACGATTATCAATAATCTCATCATTGACAATGTTCTTGTTCTTGTTCCAATATTTGGATTTATCATTATTGTTTTTGTTGTTGTTATTATTGGAATTTGAACTTGAAGAGACAACATTGTCTTTGGATTAGAGCTTAATTTCTCCCTTTCTAACCATAGCCTCTTCAATTTTCACACCTTTTTCAATGAGCTTATTGAAATTTGGAGGCCATTGTAACTATAACCTATAGCTCATCTCCTGTGTTAGGTTATGCACAAAGATATCCATTTTCTCTTGTTTAGGAATCGAGCATGGATACTTGGAAAATAGCTGACGCCATCTTTGCAAAAAGGTGAGGAAAGGTTCTCCATTCTTTTTATGCATGTTGCAAAGATCAAGCATTGTGACTTCATGTTTGATGTTATAGGAATAGTGAGTCACAAATTTGTTGATAAGTTTGTTGAAATATTGTATACCCGGGGGTAGCTTGGAGAACCATTCCATGGTTTGTCCTCCTAAAATATGTGGGAATAGTCTCATAAGATAAGTATCATTATGTGCGACTTCAATACATGCAGCACAAAACTCATGAATGTGGTCTTGTGGATCAGAATTCCCTTTATATTTATCAAGTTTCGGTACCTCAAAATGAGGAGGGAATGGGATCATAGTTAAGTTCGTGTCAAAAGGATAGGGACATATCCTCCAAAGAGTATTTCTTAGTGGATGTTCCCATTTGCATGTCACGCATTTGTTGTTGTAGCAATTGGAGTTGTTGCATGATAGGATCCAAAGATGATGAAGGCTTTTGGGTATCGTTGAAAGTACTATGTTGTTTGTCCTCCTTTTTCCCATGAGTATGCATTTCTTGAGAGCCACTAGGTTTTTCTTGGGAACTACTAGGTTGTTCTTGATCATTTGTGTGTGGTGGTTCTACAAGATCTGCGACATCAAAACCACTAGGTAATTTTTCTCCTTGTTGAGCAAGCATGAGGAAGTACATTTCCTTGTCCATCTCTAGGATTCTTTCCATGACACTATAAAAATTGGAATCTTGCATAGTATCTCTGATTTCTTGATCAGTGGGTTCATGTTCTCAGGAAAAGATTGGGGTTGTCTTGGACCAAGGGTTCTCTTCATTGGTTTTACCTCCTTCCATTGTATCTACGGATTCTGGATCAATGGGTTGTTTAAGTTTCTATGATTGAATTTGAACCATAAATGGTGAAAGATGAAAATAGAAGAAGATGTGAAGATAGACAAGATATGATGAAATAGATGAAAAAGTGCTAAGCTAGATAAGGTAACTGGATATCTAAGTTGATAGGAGATATAGAGCTCACTATGATATGACGAAGAAGAACCCAAAGAGAGAGTGACCTAAGCAAGTTTTGATAAAGGATGATAGGTCTTGGTATGATGAAAGCTCACAAAAAGTCACAATCTGAAAATCAAGGTAGTATCTCAACACTTGGATGTATTTTTGGAAGATTTAGGAATTTTTTCAGAAAATGTATTGGATGAAAGTAAGAAGATGGAAAATGGTCAAACTGAAGATCAAAAATTCTGCTAAGGTCAAATATTTTTCCAGAATCACACTAAAGATAGAAATGGGTATCCACACTAATACATTTGGGGTCGATTTGTGACGGCTATGTGTCGCAATAGGGACAGCCATGTGTCGCAATTGCGACAGTAATAGACGTCGCTATTTTTTAGTCGCAAAATATGACGTCTTTCCTTTTTCGCCACAATTATGACTTCAATCCGTTGCTATGTAACCCCTTCATTGTGACATCAACCCCGACATTTGGGGCATCACCAATATAGGAAATCTGTCGTAATTCTATGTGTATATGTCGCAATTGTGATGGTATTTGGGCGTCGCCAATACAATGAACCCTTTTTAATTCTGGGGGTAGACATCACAATGGTGACGAACACCCAAGCAAATGCGACAGTATTTGGGCATCGCCAATACAGCGACCCCATTGTAATTCTGGGGGTAGATGTCGCAATGGCGACGAACACCCAAGCAACTGCGGTGGTATTTGGGCGTCGCCAATATAGCGACCCCATCGTAATTTTGGAGGTAGACGTTGCAATGGCGACGAACACCCAAGCAACTGCGATGTTATTTGGGCGTCACCAATACAGTGACCCCGTCATAATTCTAGAGGTAAACGTCACAATTGCGACGGATTCAAGATAGAATTAAAAAAAAATTGGCTGTGCAGCAATGATGTTGACACAAATGCTAGCTAGATGTATCTTATGTCAATCCACTTACTTAGATTTTTAGCTTCAATTTTGCAGATAACAAACTAGTAATGCTTCTACATTGTTTTACTGATGTACATATAATTCTATAATGCCCGGGTTCATAGATTC
>MU227293.1:1430941-1456894 GCA_018584345.1 Thuja plicata
TAACATCAATCATTTTTACCATTTGAGTCTCTTGACCAATTTGCAGCATCTTGATTTGATCTGTCAGATGTAGATTGATCTCTTGCATACTTGTAATTTCTTCAACTGATGCATCTGAAGCTTTTCTGAATGATGATTATGTTGTTTCAAAGTCCTCTTGTATTTCCATTTCTTTGTAGTCTTTCTCATTCAGCCTAGTTGCCATAATCTTTCTATCATCAAGAAGTTTTCTCAGCTTTATCTTCGCCTCCTTGTACTACTCAAAGTTTATTTGCATTTGTAACTACCCATTCTCAATATTCATATCGAGTCTGAACTTATCCATTGCTCTGATCTTTTCTCTCAAGTCTTTAAGCTTTTCAAGAGAGAGACTCATCTCTGATACCAGTTGTTGGAATTATATTGAGATAATTGTACTGAGAGGGGAGGGGTGAATCAGTACCTCTAAAACTTTTCTTGGTTAGCCCATTAACCCTTAGTCATTAGTTTGTAATTTAACTTATCTATCTGTTCATATTTATTTATGCATATGAAATCATATCATACATTCCATTTGATATGTAACAATAATAGAAACATACATGAAATTAGATAACACAACACAAGATATGATATCGCAGAAAACTCCTATTAGGAAGTAAAAAATACGGTGGGGATTGTTACCCACAAAACTTCACTATCTGTAGATAAGAAGGGCCAGTTAAGGCTTACAATTTGGTCACTTCTGATGACCTACCCTATTAGGAGTATTACAATGGAGACCTGTTAAGATCTACTTCATTTGAAGCTTTTAACAACACTATTAAGTGTGCACTCTGTTAAGAGATTTACAAAGGACGGTTAAGTCCACCTTCTACAAAAGGATTTTAGATGTGATGCACTTTTTAGAATGCAACTACATAGGTCTTTGATTTGATGAAATATGCAATCTTCTATTGTTGATAATAGATCCTATAAAGCTCCAAAAATACTATTAATCATCTTTCCATGATTGAGTATTACCTTTATCTGCTCGTCGGTAGCCTCTGTGCGTTCTTCAAAATTGATGTACTCTATTTCTGTTCTTTGCATGAATATTGCCTTCTTCTCCCTAGATGCTCTTCGTGGCTATCATAATAAAGAATTAATGTACTCACAATTGAGTATGAACATCTATTTATACTAATCTAGGCTCAATTCTTGATTCATGCATTGTAGATTAACTCTAGATCCAAGGTCTACAACTTGACCTTGATCTTTAGTTAGATATGCTTTAGATCCATTAGGATGATTTAAATAATTTACATAAAGCTTACATGACCATAAAAAAAAAATAACAATTCTATAAAATAGAATAACTTTTTCTTTATCCACCATGTATTAATCAAGTCCACAATTTGTGACTTTTCTGACTGTCAGTTCTGACGGTCGGTGTTCTTGTTCGTTGGTGTTCCTTTCTTGAACATGTCGTTGGGTATGCTTGTTTGTTCCTGTCGGTTTTGTTCTAGAAACTGTGTTGCCGATGATGCTTGTCAATTTTATACTTAGATTTTTCTCAAAAATATTTGTTCTATCGGGTATGCTTGCATTTCACCAGTACTGCTTGTGGTTCACCGGTAATGCTTGTTGTCTGCCAGTAATTCTTTATGTCAATGTTTTTCTCTGAGTATACTAATGGAAAAATAATTTCATCAATTTCATATCCATCACTCTCACCACTCTTATCCTTTACTCCATTCTAAGAAAAAGTATCACTATTATGAATGCAAGAGACCTCATTCCAATTGGACTCATCTCTGTTATTCTGGTTTTCATCATTCTTAGAGACAATATCACTAAGAAAAACCTCATGTGCAATTAGTGACTTAATATTTTCAACATTTTCTATCCACTTCCTGGTAGACACAACATATTCTATTGTCAAGGAAATTGGCTAATAGATTAAATTGGGAAAATAAAGTTACACAAATAAACTAGCCAGAACAGACTCCTTAGGACACAAAGGAATAAAATACTCCACTGTAGCAGAAAACCTCACATAAAAAATAAGTGCAGATTCTCCCACAATTTTTTTCATTCTTCTTCGCAGTGACAAAATGACTTGTTCTTACATCTCTTGTTTTAAAATTTTGTTATGTGCAAGAACATCTTCAAGAGCTCACATAGATCCTCCAAAATTGGACATAGTAGAATGTCTAACCTCTATGTCCTCTATTTTTCAACTAATACATGCTACCATATAATTTTTCAAAATGCAATTTTGGAGCATGAAACATGCAAACTTCTTACCACACCTTGTTCCTTGTCTTAGTGCTTAAACCACTTAATAAGGAAACAAATTTATTACTTTAATACATGAAATACCTAAATGTATTGGAGTAGCTGCAAAAATACTTGATCTGAAGTCACCTTCAAATCACCTTTCAAAACTTTGGTAGAGTCGCCACCTCTTTGTAGAGGAAAAATTTGAATCAGCTGAGATTGCTTCACCCTGCTCTGATCTTCTGAAAAACCAGAAAATTCTCAACACACCACACAAATAGGGTCTCATATTGATTCCTCTCTTGAATATTGTTTACTTATAGGAGCCCAAACATCTGCTTTATCATCATTGCAATTCCACCTCTTTGTAGTCTTTCTTCAAATATGCACACTGGTGCAAATCAGAGCACTCAGAGTCAACACTAACCACTTTGTGAGATAGTATAGATATTTCTTTAAGAACTTGGACTTTTAGACATTGTTGCAATGACAAAACAAATAAATCTTGGCTCACTTTGAATAAAAGGGACACTTCTTTGTCGCATATGATTCTATAACAATCATATCACTCCGGGATATAATTTTGACTAAACTGAGAACAAAGCTCTATTATCCCCAATCAGTATATATGTTGTTGTTGACTCTTGGATGGATTTTTTAAATTCTTATAAAGATCCTTAATAGATTCTCCATTTCTATTAGTTCCTTTTCTTGTTGATCTTGGTATACCTATGGCTCACGTATGTTCCTCTATAGACCCATGGATTGATTAACCAAGAAGAAGAAGAATAGTTCAACAAGGTCCTAAAACCTTCTACACTTTGAGCTCCATAAAATCAGGTGGGTATTACCTATTTTTTCCTTTCAAACTATAAAAACTTTATAAGAAGGTAGGAATGGTGGATGTAGTATAAAACCAATAAATTGTAAGAGTTTTTATAAAATTGGATGAGAACCACAAATCTAACATGTCAGACCAGTGCCCTATCCAGTGGGTATGGAGTCACTTTAAATTTAAAGACTCTTAAACAACAACATTCATCAAATATAAATCATGCAAATGATCACTAAACTTGACTATGCCTTACATACTCAAGTCACATTTCCTAGAAATAGATGTAATCATCCAATTCACTTCAATCCTTTACTCACTGAAAAATGTTTAAGGATGTTTAATTCTCTCTAAAAGAAACCCTATAGTGATTAGACCCTTTTCCTTACACAGTGATGGATTGAAAGTACTGAACAATCAACCCAAATGAGTGCAACAGACCAAACTGAAGACATTACAATTCAATTAGAATTCACAAAATGCAAGGAAATACAGACAAATCTTATTGATAAAACATCTAAACATGAAAAATCAGAGCCAAAATTTCATTGATATTCTTAATTTAACATGCAGAGCTTACAAGCCTTGTTGTGGCATAAAATTCCATGATCCCTTACTAAATGATCATGAATATTCTTTTATAGGAAAAATAATGCCACAAGCTTAGGACCATTTAGGGTTAGGGTTTACAACCAATCATGTCAAGCATTTAATTCTGATTGTCAAGTTGAAACCCTATCTCTCTTCAATCTATACAAATATGATCTAATCTGGAAATTAGCTGGCATAGTCCAGGGATGTGAGTGCAGTACCTTGAGTTCGAAGAATTCCCAAGGCATGACTCTAGAAGTAGCTCACATAAATGTACAAATGACCAAGCACCTATAAATGCATTTATCCTCTGATATAAAACACTTTTCTATCAAGTCTGGACATATATACATTTTAATATATCAAATTTCTATTCCTCTGGTCTTCAATAGCTATTCAAAATCAATCCATAAGATTATATCACAACATTTATAGCTCTAAGATCACAATATCAGTGGACCACCATGAAACCCTCTGAGTCAAAGATATTTAAATATTTGAATTTTAGTTATAACAGCTACAGGTGGTGTAGAAAACAAATTGGACGGTCGATAGAAAGCCTTATCATAGTTTTAAAACATATATGTTGATCTTCTTTGGGTTACCTTGGCTCAAAATCATATTAGACACGTGGGAGCACAACACAATGCTTTGATGAGTAGATCTTGTGCAACTTTTCATTGAGCCTTTACGGCCACCGTCAGATCAAAACCCACTTGATTAGTCTTTACTTCATTACCTTGGTATTTCTCGTGACCCATCGGGGAAATGTGGCCTTTAGGCGTAATGCCTCGATCATTAGATATTGACCAACTTATCATTGAGGCTTTACTCTGTCTACTGGATCAAATCTGACATGAATTTTCTTTAACTCATCTTTGTACTCAGCCTTTAATGTTCCTCCAACCTGCACTTTAACCCTAACTTTATGTAGATATTGCGCAACTGTGTAATCTCTAAGTCACTAAACATTTTGGCTAACCCTGGGTATATCATGAGATCATACACATACTGCTAGATCTTCTCTTCAAGAAATAGTTCAGATCATTCTCTTGACAAAACTGTCAGACTAACTTGACTCAAGCTCATAACTATAGTCTATCGTGAGATTCAGTGACTAAAGGAAAATCTAAGATGCAAGATGAGAAGCTAACCTCAGAGTTTATTCCTATATAACGCGAGAACCTCAAGATCTTCATTGCATCAACGTTCTGCGCTGAATATCAAGACATATATGTACCTGACCATTTCATTGTGAGATTAAACATGAACCACTCAATAAAATCCACATCAATGACTAAGGTCCCTTCCATATTAACTTATCTCTTAACTCTATCACAAATCAAGTCATCTGGAGATTGCGCGACTAAAGGAAAATATCAAACTCAAATATTTAACCTCTTTACCCATGGTCAAATCTAGCAATTACACGACTGAAGGAAAAATTGAAGTATAGAAATTAACTTGACCAGACATGCCTTTTACCCTAGCTTGATTCTGATATTATGCGACCAAAGGAATCTTGAAGTCTTTAGATCATATCTTAACTCTTGAGTTTATTTCAAGATTACATGCGAGCCACAAGATTAGATCGTGATCAATAGTCCACGTTAAATATCTGAATCCCTTTTTACTTGCTCAATTCCTTGCGAGATCATGCCATAGCCCGAGATCTTAATCTACATCAATGGTTTTGATCCTTTCTATGAAAAATCCACCTTGGTTTAACTTCACCCATGGTCCATTTAGATATTGTGCGACTAAAAGAGATCGCCAAGTCGCTAGATAAATTCTTCAACTGTGGTTACATTTGGATATTTAGTGCAAGCCCTAAGATTTAGATGACCTTGGAAACATATGGAAAGACCATGTCAAATCTCTGAAAACCTGACTCAACCTTGGAACTAACCTTGCTTTAACCTAGGTAAGTTTTGAGATTACATGACTAAAAAGATCTCCAAATCATGAGAACATTTCATAACTCCAGAGTTTGTTCAGAGATCCCACGCGAGCCATAAGATTAAAACATGATCAACGGTTCTTGCTTAGTTTTGAGACATCTCACTTTATCATGAATCCATTGGGAGATCTCATGACCAAAGAGAAAATATAACTATGCCCTAACAACATGTTTATCTCGAGATCACAAGATAAAGGAGATCGCCAAGTTGTGGAATAAAACTTGAACCCTTGAGTTTATCATGAGATTACACATGATCCATAGGATCAAAAAGACATCGATGACCTATGCTTAATCTCTAAAAGGAATAGCTGACTTGGGTTTTATCTCGCAGCTTAATGTGAACCGCACGATCAAAAAAAGATCTACGCCCTATGCTAAGTCTCTAAAAAAAATTTGTACTTGGTCATTTCCTTTCAAGACCTAGCGTGACCCACACATCTCTAGAAAGATTGAGGACCCCTATTTAATCTTACTTAACCCTGAGTCCATTTTAAGATCTTGCGACCAAGAAAAAAAGTAAACCATTTCCTAACCATAGGTCTATCTAGAGATTATGCGACAATGTAATCTCTGAGTCACTAAATGAAATACTTTAATCATGGTTTGCTCAGAGATTACGTGCACACCGTCGATTTAAAACAAGATCAACAATGCACATGAAATCTTGAGGAAAAAGAGAATATTCCATATCATCTGGAGATCATGTTCCTAAAGCTCGCGTCGAGTCTCTAGGAGGAAAGGAATATTTGGTCTCGGTTACATGACTAAGAGATATACTAGGATAATAAAGAACACATGGGAAAATTTGAGACTTAAGTGGCTTGAAAAAGTAACAAAATTTTATAACATGTTCATGAAGGGTTTAGGGTTTTTTTCTTAACGGCTAGAAAATTTGAAATTAGGGCTTGGGGGAAGAGCAAGAAATAGTAGAGTTTTCATAATTTTGACCAAATTTCTTGCATATTTTTACAGTAATAACAGGGAAGGTGATTTTGTTTTGACATGCTAAGATAATGGTTACATGGTGACCAAACGTTTTCCCCTGGGTACTTATGAAGGGTGCTTCATTTTCTTTCTCGTTCGGCCCTAGTAGGCGATATTTGCTTCATTGTGATAACTTATATATCTAGAGTCAAGTTTTTGCAAACAACATATCTTCACAAAGGTAGTTCCATGCATTATTCATTTGTCTATTTTTATTTTTATTTTAATTCCTTATGAATCATGTAAACATTATAACTAATCACTTTGGTTGTAGACAAATTATATCCAATGTCATCTCTTTTGGGGATTTAACAGACATGGTGTGCAATAAAATTATTGTATTCACACTGAAGTGTAAAGTGTCATGGAGGGTTGTGTAGAGCCTTTTTTTCGTAATCATGGATTTTTCAATGTAATATTTTCTCCATGACAATAGAAGAATATGTGATAGTGTTTCCTCATGCACATGCGTACCTTGGGATACATCCTTTTATCAGTTACATATACATTTTTTGTCCCTTATCCATGGCGTGGTGACACATCATTACAATGGATATTTCATGCCTCACCCAACTCGACTTCATAGGGGTATCATACTATTCATTTTAATTGTTTATTGATTTCACTTTAAGTGTATTGATACACTCTTTCATTCCTTTTTTGGGAGGCTCCTTGGTTTTTCTTGAAGTATGTTGAAACACTCTTGGATTACTTTTATTCCCTTGGAATTTCATTTTGAACTCTCTTGAGAAGTGATAATGGTATCACTCAAAGAAATTAATTACTTGTGTTGTGAAAGTCACTCATGCAAAATCATGTATTGTCTCTATCTTCAATCAATAGAAGCTATTGTCATTGTTTCCATATGATCATTTTTTGATAAGTTCCATTTGGAGCACTGATAAATATTTTTGTCTTCATAGTAATCATATTTTTCTAAGGAGGATCATCAGATGTAGCACCATATCGCTCATCGATAGTAGTCTAAAATTTATTTATGCTTCAGTGATATTCATGTTCATGATTGTAAGACATCTTTTGAAGGTTTCTCAAACCTTCATGTTCTCTCTTTTATAGAGGATTTTTCTCCCAGTGGGTTTTCTTAGGTTTTCTTTGCTTATGAGAGATTATATTGTAGTTTTACATGGGTACCTAGGTAAAAGCACAAAGTTGTGTCACGTTTCATGACCACTTATCAGCACAGCTAAATTCTAGTATTTCTAACTAAAAATTAATTTTTCGTTAAAATTATGTTCTAGTAGATTCATTATAGCTAAGCTAGATAAGTGGTTAAAATTTTCCAATTGGAAATGTCTATTAAATGAATATTTTATACCAATTTGGGTCCAATCACCAAAGAAATAAAATTATATCAGAAAAAGTGATATTTCAATAACCCCTACTTTTTAAATGATATTTTAAAAAATATAAAAAATACCCTTTTGTAGAGCTCCGAGTAAAGAATATTTTCATTTAAATTTTATAGTATTTTGATTAGATCTAATATATTATAATTTCAAAATACAAGTAGGTATTTTAACATTCGAGACGATGTTGCTTCAAATAAATAAAAAAATATAAAATCATATCAAAAAAATCTAAAAATGTATATTTAACACTAGAGGAGAGAGACTTCTTCAATAATTTGTAATTTTTTTTCTGAATGGTGTAGATTTGATAGGGCAAATTTGGTGGGAGATGAAAACTGTCAATTTCAGATAAGTTCAACTTTGCGCAGTTATAACAGAGAAAATATACGTTGAAAACCAATCTTTCTTCTTTTCTGCACTAGCTATGCATTTTATCTACAACATATTTTTAAATTAGAGGAAAAATAGATTATTTGCATATACTTATTTTGTGGGAACTAGACCCTAGATTCTCAGTAGTTTTTAGAAATTAAAAAATGGACCTAAAAAATTTAAACACTATGTCAATTCTTGTTAAAAAAAAATTTAAAAATTATAGGCATAAGTTTCATCCATTTTTACACATTTCATCAGTTTACATCATCCTCAAATTCTAAATACAAATGCCACTTTTATGTTGTTAAAGTTGAATAATTTGCATGCGGTGGTCATTTTCCTTTATAAAAGTGACACAGGTTTTTTCTTTTAGCCACCTAATATGTCTTAGTTTCTAGTCCCAATAAAACATCTCTACTATACTGTTGTATTCTCTAAGTTGTAATTAAGGGGGAGTGTTTGAGTAAATAGTATCAACTAGTTTACTCTTTAATTAAGTTTATGTAGCTACACTCATTTAATGAGAAATATGGATATTATTGAATCCTATTTGGACTCTAACTCACCCTAGAAGATATTTTTGAGTTCTGTTAGAACTCTACTTCCTCTAGGTTGTGACAGTTATCTCAACCTTGTCCATTTTTTTCTAATTGTGCTTGCCTATTTAAGAAGAGCCTTTGTACCTTTGTATTCACCTCAATTGAATACATTATCATATGTTGTATCTTTCTAATTTTGAGGATGTCTAAAGAATTTATTATCGGTTAAGGATAAATTATCATAACAATTGGTACATGTGAAAATTTATTGAAACATGATTTACTACTGGTACTCTTCCCCTAAAAATAAAAAATGATGAATCTCTTTTTGCAAAGAAAGTTGTGGAGCATGGAAATCTTAAATTTCCACTCTGTGCTTCATCCTTCCTTACTAGTCAAGAGAGGGAGGGACATCATCATCCACTTGCAATTGAAGCCTCTGCATTTAGGTACATTTTCCTTCGTCTCATTTTTATTTGAATGAAAAAACCTCAACCATTCACACATTTTATCAACCAATTCACATGTATTGACTACCACTCATTATGGTTTATGTGTTGCATATCAAAAATAATAATAAAAAATTTTCATTTACTATACTAAATATGAGTACATTACTCTTTCTAGTTTATACATTCAGACCTTTTTCTTCATTCATGGTAATGGACCAATTTTAGTTCATAATTGTGCACTTTGGAGACACTAGTGCTCATTATTAATTTAACCTTGTAATGCATGGATTGTAAACTGTTGAAATCTAAAGTCTAAACTGGTACTTTGCATTATTATCCTGATCTTTGACACATAAAATAATATTTATAAATTACACTAAAATAGTCTCTTGTGACTCCCCCTCTTCTTCTTATCCACTGATTTTTGTTTTATAAGCATTTGTGCAAACGCTATTTTGTACAAATGAAATATAATACACAATATCTATGTCTCACACTGCATTATAATCTCATGTTGTGTGCATTTTATTTTTGACATAATAAAATGGAATCTCTCTTGTATGTTATGTTACTAAGAATTAGACACTAAATGTTCTCTCAAATAAAATTGTGAGCATTTCTTCTTGTAATCTTTCTTTCATCTTTCTAGCTCTACATTGTCACATTTACCAAAAACATTGAAATACCCTTGATCTAGTTTATGATACAAATGAAGATGCACTCTTATAAAAAGAAATTATAGATTTACAATCATGCCACTTAATTTCTTCAATAGATTCTAAAATTGAAGTCATGTATTATTAGTAATGTCTATTAATAATGAATAGACATGTCCCATGAAGGGACATGTTTGTCCTAGCCTCATTCTCAATTTGAATGAAAGAGAGATTATTGCATTCGAGAAAAAAATAGAAAATATTAAAAAAATGCTATTACATTTGTAGCGATCCTAAAACATAACATGGTATCAAAGAAAGGATGCAAATGTAAGAGAGTATTTTATTGGTGGTGAATGTGTGTATGTTTTAAATAACAGAGTCTTAGTAAAGGGACCATATCTCCCAAATACATCATTGAATTTTTATGAATTGTAGATATGTTCGTGATAAACAAATTGCGATCAATCACACCAGAGTGATTGGATAGAAAGTCTCACATTCAAAATTTATGACCGATTGTGTACGGGTCTATGTAAAATCCAATGAAGGAAGTTGTGTTGTAGATATTTTTCCACACCAAGTGCAAAGAATAAGGTCAAGTGAATTGTAACACAATGTTTAGAAGCCAAAGGAGTGCTTGAAGAGTTTAGTAGGGGTTGGTAGAGATATTGGGCCCTAACTCAAGGGTAGTTTGTTTAAAGTTGCAAAGATATGAGTGGACTATCAAAGTGTTAGATAATGAAAGTTAAAGTATTGTTCAATGTGAGGGAACACCAAGTCAATAGGGTGTTAGGAGAAGAGATAGGTTTGGGAAAAGGTATTTGGAAAACTCAATCTTCATAGACATTTTTTTTTTATTTGTTGCATATGGACCCTCATTGGAGCAACTTAGATCAAGGATGTTGATGCGTAAATAAGTATTTATTATCCTTGAGTATTACTTTATCTACTCATTGTAGTCTATGTCATATTTGTATTTCTATATGTACGATAAGAGATATTTGTCTTGATCTTTTCTGGGGATTCTCTTGCAGGAAAAGAAGATTGATAGTAGATTTATAAAAAGTCTGACACTTTAGATGTAACTTTAAATGAGGAGCTCAGAAGATTGATATCAAATTCAGAGGGAGTCTGATAGTTTATCTTAAGAAATCTTGGTTGAAAATATCAATAGATCGATATCTACTCAATGAGTTCTTCTTTGTGAGAGAATTTTGAGGTGAATTCCCTTGTTTCCACTCTCTCCACTGGGACATGGTGGATGTATTATATGTGACTCAATGTTTTTAATGGGCCTCCCCATATGTACATCATGAGGAAGTGTAGACATCTAAATTATTATCACTTATATTTCTAAAAGTTATTGGAAGGTGATGATCTTACTGATGACCTTATGTAGAGAAATGTAGTCAATTAGTGCCAAAACACTTAGTCATCATAGAGTTGACCAAGCTAGAAGCACAACCCGAGCAGTTACAATGTCACCCGATTAGTGGTAGTGTTGACTGAGAAGATATATAGTGATAATCAGGATTACCCGAGTGATCAATGTAGCCCAAGTACATAGAGTAGCCTAAGTGCTAGAGTTTAGTATGTTTCCTGAGTGATAGAATAATGCCCGAGTGCCAGTATATTTCTCGAGTGGATCACTGGACCCGAGTAACAGTTTTGGGCTGAATTAGCTTATATTGTTTAATATTAATTTATCACATAGAAGACAACTTACATAAGTATTTGATTTGGATAAGGTATAAATATAAAGTATTTTGTTTATCCAAATTAGTGTGAATACATATGTAGAAGTGTGTATGCGAATATGATGGCAGCTTATTTGAGAGGCTACAACCATATAATGAACAACAGAGACTCGTTCATCACAGTCAGGTGATTAGTTTTTATATCATAGGATCTTATTCAACAATTCATAGTTTCATTTAAGATCATCTACTGGTTTATCCTAACAGGTGCATAAGAAAAATACTCTAACAAGGTGGACCTAACATTCCTTTACAAATCTCCTAACAGATTTGCATTACTTGATTGTATGGTACTAAATCCTTTCACAAGGTGGACCTAACAGTCCTTTGTTGGAGATTTGCTTCTATGCAAATAGTTTTTTGTATGTTTTTCATTGATGACAACATATAATATACAATAGTATCCTGTAAGAAATTATCAATACAAATATTCTGGAGCCTTGTGTGTTTACATCTATGTTGGAGACAAGTTTTGGATACAATATTCATACATTCAGATTTAGATACAGAGTTTTAGTGGAGTTATGTAAACCTATTTTGGCAGTTACAATTTATGGAGATTATCTGTTAAGAGCCGACATATTTATATTTTTGTTGATTTATGCCTATCTTTGGGATATGCATGGTTGTATTCATGTTTAGTTATGAGTTAATGATGATTATCCAAAGGCACCAAACATATTTTAGCAGAAGCATGATTTTTGAGTTAATTTGGTGGAGCCGACTATGTGCAGCGACACATCCACTCATCTTGAGTTGCGTGGTCCTAACTTTGATTGCATGCTTAGTTAAGCTGACAAGGAAGTTGCTAAAGTGTTTCCTATAGCCGTCGTGACCTTATCCTTGGGGAAGATACAAATAGAAGTTTAATTGTGATTACAAAGTGTGAAAATGAACTGAAAAAGAAAAGACAGAGAAGAGCATAAAGGTAGACATAAAAATTTGAAGATCTATGTGAAGAAGCAGAAGAAGATTACAATTTATTGGAATTGATCAAGATAGCAGGTCTACTCAAATAGTTCATTATCATATATAGTGTATATCTTCCTTACAGAAGGTTTCAACCTCCATCATTTGAGCAGTGAGCTCTTGGACAGTGTATCCTCACCCCTAACAAGGTTATTTGTAAAAGACTCCTAACAGGGTATGACCTTTGACCAGGTCTCTGTGCTTATTGCATTGTAAAGATTAACTCCTAACAGGGTTTCAAGATCTTCTAACAAGGATCATTATAAACTAATACAGTTATTTGTGGGTGGTAATTCCCACTGGGGTTTTTACCTAATTTTGTTTTCCTCGTCACCAAAATTGTGTTGTCCAATTCTGTGTTATCTTGTTGAGTTAATGTTTAAAGTTATTCTGTAATTAATTGCAAAAGAATTGAATATTGTAGATAACTGATTCACCCCCCCTCTCAGTTATCTCTCAGGACTATTCCTAACAATTAGTATCAGAGCCAAGTGCCTTGGAGAGAAATCTTAACATCTTAAGGTAGATCAGATGGCATACTTCAGAAAAGAGAGTCCTAAGTTTGATGGAGAGAATTATCTTGACTGGAAAAACAAAATGATAACACATCTATAGTGTGTTGGTTTTGAAATTTTTTAAATAGTAACACAAGAAGTTGTTGCTCCCTATTTGAAAGACCTTGCAAAAGATGATGCTACTAGTAAACAAAAGGATGTATTCACCGCTAATGCAATTTCCAAGGAAGCCCTTATAGGTACATTATCTGACAGTGAATTCTCTAAGATTAAGAAAGTAGACAAAGCCTACACTATATGGAAGTATTTAGAAGATATGTTTGAAGGTGATATCCAAGAAAAGAATGCACAAAGAAAGACATGGAAAAATAAGTATAAAAAATTAGAGATGCTACCTAAAGAGAACATCAGAGATTACACTTAGAGGATCAATGAAGCAGTTGTAGGAATCAGAAACAATGGTGGAGAAATTTTAGAGGATGACATAATGGACAAACTGATGACTACATTAACAACAAACTATGAGAGAAAGGTCAATATCTAAGACGAGACTATGCAATTTTAAAAAGACTTCAAGAGAGAGACTTTGATCAAAAAAATATTTTCATTTGTGATATCAATATTGAAGACAAAACCTAAAACTGAAACAACTTTCAAATCCTCAGTCCATGGTAAGAAATCCTTGAGCAGCTCTAGTAATAAAGAGAAAGAAGAAGTGGATACAGAACTAGAAGAAATCATTGCTATGATTGCCAAGAAATAAAGGAAAGGTAAAGGAAAATATGAAGGAAAGCTACCATTCAAATATTTTTCATGCAACAAAGTTGGCCATTTTGCATCCAAGTGTCCTACTAGAGTCAAGAAATTCAGATCAGATTACAAGCCCAAATATGCTAAGGAATACTATCATGTTGAAGATGGTGTAACTGATGATGACTCAAGAGAAGATGAAATTGGATTCATTTCCATTAAAGACATTGAGAAAATGCTTGAAGAAATGGACAATGAAGATGAAAAGAAAGAACAAGAGTTAGCATTAGCTTCCAAAGAAGACATCAGAACTGACTGAATCATTGACAATGGATGCTCACATCACATGACAAGAGACAAAGATAGATTTGTGCATCTATACAAGTACAAGAGTGGTATGGTTATATTTGAGGATAACACTCCCAAACCTATCATAGTCATAGATTATATTACCTTAGATGGAAAGAACAAGATAGGTGATGTTCTTTATGTTGATGGTTTACATCATAACCTACTAATTGTTGGACAATTTCTTGACAAAGGATATCAGTTGGAATTCAAAGACAACAAGTGCTTCATTAAAAACAAACAAGGAGATATGATTGCATCAGGATCTAAGACTAAAGGCAATGTCTTTCAACTCAATTTAGAAGTAAGTTTTTTTGTTGCAAAAGTAGATGACAGTTGGCTATGGCACAAAAGACTTTGTCATATCAATTTTGACAACATAGTAAAGATAAGCAATGTAAAGGTAGTGAGAGACCTTCCTATTATTGCAAGACTAGTTG
The DNA here is from genome assembly GCA_018584345.1 of Thuja plicata. NCBI lineage: Eukaryota > Viridiplantae > Streptophyta > Pinopsida > Cupressales > Cupressaceae > Thuja > Thuja plicata. Next base: position 1,445,727 of record MU227293.1, read on the forward strand.
ATATTGTGTAGGGAATGTGTGATGGGAAATCATGTAAGGATCTCATTCAAAAGCAAGGAAAACTCAGCAGAAAAAAAATTGGGTCTAGTACATAGAAACTTATGTGGTCCTACTCAAACAAGATCATACTATGGAGAAAGGCATTTTATTTTGTTTGTTAATAATTTCTCAAGGATGATGTGGGTTGTGTTCTTAAAGGATAGGTCTGAAGGATTTAAGAAGTTCAAAATATTCAAAGCTAAAGTAGAAAATGAGTCTGGATTAAAACTAAAGTGTCTGAGATTAGATGGAGGAGGAGAATTCACCTCTAACTAGTTTTATGAGTATTGTGAAGAAAATGGGATCAAAAGGCAGTTGAGTGCTCCTAGAACCCCTTAATAGAATGAGATTGTAGAAAGAAGAAATAGGATCATACTTGACACAACGTACAATATCATGATATAAGGAAAAGTTGCACACACCTATTGGAGAGATGCAATCAATACAACAATCTATTCTATCAACAAAATACAACTAAGGCTAGGTGTAGATAAGACACCTTATGAACTTTGGTTTGGTAATGTACCTACAGTAAAATACTTCTTAATATTTGGAAGAAAATGCTACATCAAGAGAGATGATGGTGTTGGTAAGTTTGATGCCAGAAGTGATGAAGGTATTTTCCTTGGTTACTCTCCTAAAAGCAAAGCATGTAGATGTTTTAACTTGAGATTGAAGAAGATAATTGAAAGTACACATGTGAATATTGATGAGAAGTTCATGATTCAAGAAAGATACTATGTTTGTGCACCTATGATTGAAAATGATCCCAGGCCTAGCAGTAAAGAAATAGTTATTGAAGAAATGTTTGATTGTATTGATGTATCATGCGCTGAACCTAAAACAAGAAAAGAGGAATCACAGTTTACAGATGAAGATGTCAGACCTAAAGTTCCAAAATTCACAACTAGATACCAGTCAAAGGAAGATATCATTGGAGATCAGAGCAGTAGAGTTTTGACAAGATCTAAAGAAAAAGGTTTAACAGTTAATGAAGAGGTATGTTTACTTTCACAAACTGAACCTTTAAGTATTGAAGATGCATCTAATTATTCAAATTGGCAGAAAGCTATGAAATAAGAATTAGATCAAATAATCAAGAATGATACATGGGAATTGGTTCCTAGACCTTGTGACAAAAATGTGATTGGAACAAAGTGGATATTCAGGAATAAGATGAATGATGAAGGTAGAGTGGTAAGAAACAAAGCAAGTTTGGTATGTAAAGGATATGCACAGAGAGAAGGAATAGACTACACTGATACATTTTCTCTGTGAGCATACTAGTAGCTATAAAGTTGTTTTTGGCCTATGCAACATTCAAAAACTTTAAAGTATATCAAATGGATGTCAAGTCAGCTTTTTTGAATGATGCCTTAAAGGAAGAAGTTTACATAGAATAGCCTAAAGGATTTAATTTATCAGACAAACCAGACATGGTATGCAGACTAAAGAAATCCCTTTATAGACTTAAACAGACCCTAAGAGCTTGGTATGAGAGACTTGATGGTTACTTGAAAAAAATTGGATTCAAAAAAGGAGCAGCAGATTGCAACTTATTCATGAGAGAGACACCTAATGGACTACTACTTGTTGCTATCTTTATTGATGACATTATCTTTGGAGGTAATGACAAGCTTAGTGCGGAATTTTCCAAAGAGATGCAAAGTGAGTTTGAAATGAGCATGATTGGACCTATCAAATATTTTTTGGGATTAAATGTAAAACAAACAGACAAAGGTATATTCGTAAATAAGGCTAAGTATGTGAAGGAGATATTGAAGACTTTCAAAATGGAAGATTGAAAACCAGTAATCAGGCCCATGATAACAGGAAGAAATCTTTCTAAGGAAGATTATTCCACAACAGTTGACAAGACATTATACAAGTCTATGATTGGAAAACTCATATATCTTACTCAATCTAGACCAAATATTTCTAATACAGTTGGCATTGTTGGAAGATTTGCATCTAAACCCAAACAAAATCACCTAATGGAGATAAAAAGGATATTCAAATACTTAAAGGGGACTATAGAAAATGGTTTATGGTATCCTAACTCAGAGAATATACAACTTCATGTGTATACATATGCAGATTGGGCAGGTTGTGTTGATGACAGGAAGAGTACCTTAGGAGGAGCAGTATTTCTTAGAGACAGGTTGGTTACATGGACAAGCAAGAAGCAGAATTGTATCTCTTAGTCAACAATAGAAGATGAGTATGTTGCAGCAGCATTAAATTGTTCAACAATAGTTTTGATCAAATAGATGATTAAAGAATTTGGTATTCAGATCGATTATCCTATTGTTATTCACTGTGATAACACTAGCACTATCAATATGTCAAAGAACCTTGTGATGCATGCAAAGACGAAACACATCGAGATCAAATATCATTTTCTAAGAGAAAAATTTGTAGACAAAGAAGTAAATTTGGACTATGTGAGCACTAAAGAATAATTAGCATACATTTTTACAAAGCCTTTATCAAAAGACAGTTTTGATTATCTTAGGGAGAAGCTGGGAGTAATTCCATTTCTTGAGTCTGATTAGACTTTACAGCAAGAGCAACAGTCCTAGGTGACTGATGAATGGTTGAATACTCTACTTCTAGAGTAGTACCTCTTCTTAATTGTTTTTGGCACCCTTTTCCATTGATGTCAAAGGGGGAGTATATAGTAAGGGGGAGCATATACTCTGGGGGAGTATACAATAATGAAAAATATAGTAAAAAGAGATGCAACAGTTAAGATGAGCTTTTGATGAGGATATTGAGAAGGTTGTAGAAAGAAGAAGGATACTTTTTATTGATGGTGTTTTTCATATCATATGTTGCCATTATTTTCAAAGGGAAAGATTGTTGGAGATTTGCTTCTGTGAAAATAGTTGATTGTATGTTTGTCATTAATGAAAACATATAATATACAATAGTATCATGTAAGAAATTATCAATACAAATATTCTAGAGCCTTGCACATTTACATCTATGTTGGAGACATGTTCTGGATGCAATGTTCATACACACAGATTTAAATATGTAGTTTCAGTGGAGTTATGTTAATCTATTTTGGCAGTTACAGTTTCTAGAGATTATCTGTTAAGAGCCGACATATTTACATTGTTTGTTGATTTGTGCCTATCTTCAGGATATGCATGGTTGTATTCATGTTTATTTATGAGTTAATGATGATTATCCAAAGGCACTAAACATATTTTAATAGAAGCATGATGTTTGAGTTAATTTGGTTGAGTCGACTATGTGCAGCGACAGGTCCACTCATCTTGAGTTGTGCGGTCCTAACTTTGATTGTGTCCTTAGTTAAGATGAAAAGGAAGTTGTTGAAGTGTTTACTATAGCCGTTGTGACCTTATCCTTGGGTAAGATACAAATGGCAGTTCAATTGTGATTACAAAGTGTGAAAATGAAGTGAAAAAGAAAAGACAGAGAAGAGCATAAAGGTAGACATAAAAATTTGAAGATCCATGTGAAGAAGCAGAAGAAGATTACAATTCATTGGAACTGATCAAGATATCAGGTCTACTAAAATATTTCATTATCAGATATAGTGTATATCTACCTTACAGAAGGTTGAAGCCTTCATCATTTGAGTAGTGAGCTCTTGCATAGTGTGTCCTCTCCCCTAACAGGGTTATTTGTAAAAGACTCCTAACAGGGTCTAACATTTGACTAGGTCTCTATGCTTATTGCATTGTAAAGATCAAATCCTAATAGGGTTGTAAGATCTTCTAACAAGGATCATTATAAACTAGTACAGTTATTTTTGGGTGCTAATTCCCACTAGGGTTTTTACCTAATTTGGTTTTCCCAGGTCACCAAAATTGTGTTGTTCAATTCTGTGTTATCTTCTTGAGTTTATGTTTAAATTTATTCTATAATTAATTGCAAAAGAATTGAATCTTGTAGATAACTGATTCACTCCCCCCCCCCCTCCCCCCCTCTCAGTTATCTCTTGGGNATAACTGATTCCCTCCCCCCCCCCCTCCCCCCCTCTCAGTTATCTCTTGGGACTATTCCTAACATCCTTATTAATCCTAACAATGAAGGCCATCAAAAGTGGTCAATTGTAAGCTTTAACAGGATAAATTTATATTGCAGTTATAAATCTTGTGGGTACCATCCCCACCCCAGTTTTACTTTCTATTTGGAAGGTTTTGGGGTAACCAAATATTGTGGATGTGTTACTATTTTTAATTTCATGCATACAATCAGGTTAGATAATCTAATAAAGGATTAAAAGGATTAAGTTTTATTGGTTCCTGGTTCACCTCCACCCCCCTCTCAGTCACCTTGACTCAACATATTTCCAATAATTGGTATCAGAGCTAAAGGTTCTCTTAAAAGAAGTTTAACAACTTGAATAAATATCAGAGGAAATGAAAATATACAGATTGGAGAAAGTCATTGATAATGAAAAGATAGATCTACAAGTGGCCATGGATCAGATCAAGAAAATCAAGGAGCAGCTCTCTCTTTCCCTAAAAAGAAGAAAATATTTAGCAGTGCAGATGAATGACAAAAGTAACATAGAAGAAAGAATTGAACAATTATGTAAAGAAAGAAGTTTCGAAGAAGCAGATGCAGCAATTGAAGACCTACTTGGAAAGAATCTCAATTTACATGAAGAAGTCAGAAAAAGGAAAAGAGAATAAGAAATTCATTCGGTCAGAATATGTGAAGTCATGGAACAAAAGAATCAAGCAGAAAATGATAGAGAAATGGCACAAGAAGATAAAATATTGTTGAGTACAATATTAGAAGAAAAATAAAATGAAATCTGTCATTTGTCACTTTAGCAAGCAGATATGATAAATCAACTCAATAATATAAATCAATAAGTTATCAATCTAAGGACAGAAAATGAAAGACTGCAGAATGATCTCAATACTGAAAAACAAAACAATGAGAGTGATTCTATTATGGATCAACTTGTATACATAGTCCACAATTTCAATAAAGTTTTAAGTGGTCAAGAAAAACTACTGTAGAAGGAAGAAATGAAGTTTGAGAACAAAGTTCTAAAGAATATTGCAAGCAAGATTGCAATTGATCAAGTAAAGCTAGATTCTCTCATTAGCTCTGTAGAAACTACTATAAATAATGTAGCTTTATTATTTGTAAATTTAAGTGATACTTCAAACTTCACCATGGAAATCAAGACAAATCTGACAAAGTCAGATACAAATCTAAAGGAAAGTGCAAATAAGTTGGCACTTAACCCAAGTTCGAGTTCAACACACTTTGTGAAAATTAAGTATATCACAGACATGCAGGCTGAATTAGTAAGGGAAGAAGCAAGGACAAGAGAATCTCTCACTTCTATGCAGAGCCAAATCCTTCCACACATGGATGTAATGCAGAAGCATATAGCTCATGCCAAGCCTCTTATTCATTACAAAAAATTTCTAGTTGTTGAGCTTATGATGGAGCTATCAAAAAAGATACAGATAGAGTTACACATCCTAAAGGTGTTGTAGGGTAATTGGGACAATACTTTGTCTCATATTTTGAGGGTACATAGTGATTTTCTATCCTATTTTTCTATTACCATATAGATATATTTTTTTCATTTGTGTCAAAAACAAGGGGGAAATGTATATAGGAAATATATATATAAGGAAATACATGTACAGAAGTGTGTGTGTGTGTGTGTGTGTGTGTGTTACAAAAATAATTTGGAAAATAAAAAAAGAGTCATTTGTAACCGAGTGACATAACTATTGTCAAAACCCAAGCAAGTACCCAAGCATATGGTAAGGAAGATTTTTGACTCAGAAGTTTGAGCAGTGTTTGATCATGATAAGTGTTTCTGGTCACTAATGCAAAAGGGGGAGATTGATGTCCTTATGGAAACACATGTTTTCAATTAGTGCCAAAACACTTAGGCATCATAGAGTTGACCGAGCCAACAACACAACCTGAGCAGTTACAATGTAACCCCAATAGTGGTAGTGTCGATCGAGCAGACAATGGTAATCAGTATTACCTGAGTGATCAATGTAGCCCAAGTACACAGAGTAGCCCAAGTGCCAAAATTTAGCATGTTTTTGTTAGAATGAATTTAGAATAACTAAGAGGGGAGGGGTGAATCAGTTATCCTCAGGTCTAGATGTAGCAAATACAAATTTTTGTATTTTTGATCTACTCGACACCAGTAGCATATGTCAACAACTTTAATCATGCAGTTTAGTGTCTAATGAAATTATCTTGTAGAAACATAACAGTTAAAAAACCATAAGCATTCACACAATTTGACACAAGTATTTAACGTGGAAACCCAATATGGAAAAAAAAAAAAAACCAGGAACATGCTACCAAGTTTTCACTCTTCTGAAGTGAGCTCTGTGAGGAGCCAACCCTATTAAAGGTTACAATAACACACTGTTAGATGTGACTTGGTTAAAGTATTTAATCACCCTGTCAGGAGTGGCCTTGTTAGAGGACCTAGAACATTCCACCTGAATGTCACCTTGTTAGAGGATTTATATAAATGACTGTTAGGTCAACCTTGTTAAATGATTTAACTGATACAATGGTTAGAAAGTAATCAGCAGTTGTGATGTGATACATACAACTTACTTTGTAAATTTAGATCCAATTACAGCTCTGACCTTAACTTACTGGATGGCCTGCATTGTCATTTCAATCTTCTGATCTTCTTGGAAATCCATTAAGAAATCACACATGCAACTCTCTTCTTCTATATTCAGCCTTCTCTGCTAGATCATGCCAATCATTAAATCAACCATGCGATCCTCTTGCATACACATATGTACACTAGTCACTACATCCACACTTGCACACTTAGAAACACACTTAATGAATAACCCCCTTAGGTTATCATATACCTCTCTGTCTAGGTCAGATAAATCTTTGCCGCTTAATCAAGATCATAGATCTTAGGTTATGTCAGATCCAATGGATCATTCCATCATTGCATTACATTTACTTCTCCAAAGTAGTCTCTAATTAAATCTTGAAACCATGCATTAATTATAGTTACCAATACATTAAATGATGTGGATCAATCTTTAATTAACATTACATATCCCAATAAAATTAAATAAGTTGGCTAGAGATCTCAAATCTCATCATTAATCCAATTACTGTAAGTCAGCCAACATCACTGTTTTCACTCGGCAATTTCACTGGTGCTCAGTACTGAACAAACTTTCTCATCACAAACAACTTTTCTCGGCACAAGAAACTTTGCTAGGCACAAGCCAAACTTGCTCGGCACAAAATAGCCAAAAAAACTATCTTTGAAAGATAAAAAACTAATTACTTTGCCAGAGTGCCAACTAATCAAGTACCCTTTTATTTTCCTTAACTCAACCATTCACTTGGTCTTCTTGTTAAATCTTCTTCATCAATAATAGATATGGTACTCAAATAGATAACAATAGTCTCACCAGTTAAGGTTTGACAACAATGATAAAATAACAATTGCTTGCATTTTCATTTTCCAACAATCTCCCTCTTTGGCATTGATGGCAACACAAAACATTAAAATAATGATTTAACAAGCATAGTTACCATACAATCTAAAAAGTCACCTATGTTCCTTGATATGAACAAATCTCCATTAATGTCTTTAGCTTCATTCTGATTCTCATCTGTAAAACATTTCTCCCTCTGTGTCTGTAATCACACTGTAATCATCTGTGTCTAATCATCTATAGAATCCCTCTGAGTAGATAATCACTTCAATGTTTTCAATAGTAACTTCTACCTTTTTATAGTTCTTCCTTTATGCAATCTCTCCCTCTTGGTAATCTCTTCCTCTAGGCAATCTAATCTCTTCCACTAGGAAATCTCTCCCTCTTTGAAAACAATGCCAAAGACGTCGATATCTTTATCATGTAGATCTTCAGTATCATGTTGATCCTGTCATCTTGATTATGACTGATTTTCTTTTTTGTCCTTGTCCAACTTCACAACTTTAGCCAGCATCCTAAAGTGTGACTTACTATGCATCAATGTGTCAAGTATTCTGAATGTAATGTTTGATGCAATAGTGCCATACAGAACTAAATTAGCCTCAGTTAGGGGAATCACCCCCATTTTACCTCGTAGATACTCATGAGCATCCTTGGGTAGTGACTTTGTGAATATGTCTGCTAATTGTTCTTTATTGTTCACATAATCTAGTCTCACTTCTTTATTCTAAACTAGCTCCCTCAAGTAATGATACTTGATAGCTATGTGCTTTGTCTTTGAGTGCATAACAGGGTTTTTAGAAATATTAATGGCACTCATGTTATCACAATATATGACAACTAGTGTAGTGATTTCTTCCTTCATACCTTTCAGTAATATCTTCAACCACACAATGTTAGAATAGTTTACTACTGTTGCCACATACTCGGCTTCAATTGTAGATTGTGAGGTGCAGTTGTATTTCTTTCTTGTCCATGAGATCAATCTTTTTTCTAAAAGAGATGCTCCACTAGTAGTGCTTTTCTTGTCATCAACATTTCCAGCCCAATCAGAGTCAGTGTAAAATCTGATTTCAAACTTGTCATTCTTCTTGTAGTATAGACCATAGTCATCAGTTCCTTTCAAATATCTTAGAATCCTTTTTACTGCCATCATGTTAGTTTCCTTGGGGTTAGTAGAAAACCTTGCAACAATTCCAACAGCTAGGGCAATGTCAGGTCTACTATGTACAACATATTGTAGTTTTCCAATCATTGATCTATAGAGTGTTTGGTTCTCTTCTTTTATGTCATCATCTTTTGTCAGCTTCTGTCAAGTAGCCATGGGTATACTCATTGGTTTGGACTCTTCCATTCCAAAAGTGTTCAATATCCCCTTGATATATTTAGATTGAGTGATATAGATACCATTCTTCATTTGATAAATTTGTAAGCCAACAAAGAATTTTATTTCACCAAACATGGACATCTCAAACTCATTTTGCATCTCTGTTGAAAATTTTTGGCATAACACATCTTGTCCACTAAATATGATGTCATCTACAAAAATTTCAGCTAATAATATACCTTTTCTTTTCTTTTTATTTAAGTATAGGTTGCTATTGTCATTGTTTCTTCTAAATCCAGTCTTGATCAGATAATTGTGCAATCTCTCGTAGCATGCTCTTGGCTCTTACTTCAGTCCATATAATGCTTTGTGCAATTTTCAAACCATATTCCTTTTTTTTGGGTCAAAAAAACCATCAGCTTGCTCAATATACACTTCTTCTTCCAAGATACCATTGAGAAATGCAGATTTCACATCCATCTGATAAACTTTGAATCGTTTATAGGCTGCATATGCAAGTAAGGTTCTAACTCCTTCCAATCTTGCAACTGGGGTGAATGTTTCACCGTAGTCAATTCCTTCCTCATGTGCATAACCCTTGCATACCAGTCTAGCTTTGTTTCTTGTCACATATCCATGTTCATTCAGTTTATTCTTGAATACCCACTTTGTACGAATTACATTTTTATCCTTCGGCCTAGGTACAAGGGTCCAAGTCTTTCTCTTCTCAATTTTTTCAATTTCCACATTTATTGCTTGTATCCAATCTTCATTTTCTAAAGCATCTTTCATTGTTTTGGGCTCAAATTCACATAACATACATGTGCCATCTCTCAAATTACTTCGTGTCATAACTATAGAATCCTTCGATACAATGATTTGATCAGAATTGTGGTGTCTCCTCACATATTTTGCTAGAGTAGGCTTAGTCCTTTCTTTAGGTTCATTGTTTTTATTCAGTTTTGGTTGATTCTGTGACTTGGCATCTCCATCAGATAGCTCAAAATTCACTTCATGTTGCTCAGAAACTCTACTCTATGACTTGGTAGGTGCATGCTATTGCTCGACAATAGTCTTAGGTAGTGTATTAGAATCTTCCTCATCTAGATATGTGAATGATCTGTAGCTTTCAGGCTCTTGTGTACTTTCAACTTCATTCATTTCTGCAAACTCATCAATTCTAACATTTGCACTTTCCACAACTTTGTTAGTATTAGAATTCAAACATTTGTATGCCTTGCTTTTCATTGAATAACCAAGGAATATGACTTCTTCACCTTTAGCATCAAGTTTTCCATTTTTGTTTTCCTTCATTATAAAACATTTGCTTCCAAATACTTTAAAGTGTTGGAGATTTGATTCTGAATAGTTGATTGATTGTATGTTTGTCATTGATGACAACATATAATAGACAATAGTACTTCTGTATTTACTTACCCATATGATGACATGAAGACTTGTGTGGATAGATACATTTTTTTGACATGTTTATTATGCTATGTTCACACACGCAGACCCAGATATGATGTTTCAGTAAAGATATGTAATTCTGTTATTGACAGTTACAGTTCTAGAGGAATAATGGTTTAAGGCCAATGTATGTAATGTGGTTCTGGAGTTGCGCCTATCATCAGGATATGCATGTGTATATTCATGATTAATTATGAGTTGTTGATATTACTCTAAAGGCGCCAAACATGTTTCAAGAATATTGCAAAGTTATGGTCAATTTGGTGAAGCTGACTTAGTGAAGCGACACGCCTATTTAGTTTGTACTTGCACGGTTGTAATTATGCTTGCACGCTTAGTAGATCCAACAAGGATGTTATGAAGAGTTTTCTAATAGGTCCCATGATCTCATATTTGGAGTATGTACTTATAGAAGGTCATTTGTGATAAGAAGAGTTGCGAAAGCCAGAGATAAGAAAAGCAGAGCAGAGTGTTAAAGCAGCAGAGCTATATTTATCATATGTCGATAATATAGATATTGAATTTGAAGCTTTCAGAATACATATAAGATTGTTATAGTGCTTTACAAGAGGTTAAAGCATTAGTGCACAAAAAGGAACTGATCAGACAAGCAGTGTCACAAACAGCAATTCATCTTGTTGATACAGTGTGTATCAAATATCCAGAAGGTTGTAGCCTTCACCACTTGGATAGTGAGTCCGCCACCCCTAACAGGTTTATTGTAAAAGACTCCTAACAGGGTCCAACCCTTAACAAGGTCACTATACTTCATGTATTGTAAAGACAACTCCTAACAGGGTTAAGGATCTTCTAACAAGGATCATAAGAAACTAGTACAAAATATTTGTGGGTACTAATTCCCACCGGGGTTT
>MU227293.1:1467022-1487062 GCA_018584345.1 Thuja plicata
TATGTGGTTGCAATATCTTTGTTAAAGTAGTTAACGAATCTGTTCAGTTGTAAGGATTTAAAAGAATTTGCATAATACTTTCCTATAGAGATTAGCGTAGGAAGTTGTTTCCGCACCTGAGTTTCCTAACAATGTCAATGGGGGAGTATGTACTAAAAACAAGGAAAAAAAGGAACACACACAAGAAGCTTATACTCTGGGGGAGTATACATATAAAACACAGTCCATGTAACTACAGCAGTGTAGATGAATCCTTGATGAGGATATTGAGAAGATTGTAAAAGAAAGAAGACACCATGAAAAAAATTTGTTTTTATCATATGTTGCCATCAATGCCAAAGGGGGAGATTGTTGGAGATTTGATTTTGAACAGTTGATTGATTGTATGTTTGTCATTGATGATAACATATAATACACAGTAGTACTTTTGTATGTACTTATCCATATGATGACATGAAGACTTGCATGGATAGATACATGTTGTTGACATGTTTATTATGCTATATTCATACATGCAGACCCAGAAATGATGTTTCAGTAAAGATATGTAATTATGTTATTGACGGTTATAGTTCTAGAGGAATAACAGTTTAAGGCCAATGTATGTAATGTGGTTCTAGATTTTTGCCTATCATCAAGATATGCATGTATATATTCATGATTAATTATGAGTTGTTGATATTACTCTAAAGGTGCCAAACGTGTTTCAAGAAGATTGCAAAGTTATGGTCAATTTGGTGAAGCCGACTTAGTGAAGCGATGTGCCTATTCAGTTTGTACTTGCACAGTTGTAATTATGCTTGCGCGCTTAGTAGATCCAACAAGGATGTTATGAAGAGTTGTCTAACATGTCCCATGATCTTATATTTGGAGTATGTACTTATAGAAGGTCATTTGTGATAAGAAGAGCTGCGAAAGCTAGAAATAAGAAAAGCAGAGCAGAGTGTTAAAGCAGCAGAGCTATATTTATCATATGTTGATAATATAGATATTGAAGTTGAATCTTTTAGAATAAAGATAAGATTTTTATAGTTCTTTACAAGAGGTTAAAGCATCAGTGCACAAAAAGGAACTGATCAGACAAGCAGTGTCACAAACAACAGTTCATCTTGTTGATACAGTGTGTATCAAATATCTAGAAGGTTGTAGCCTTCACCACTTGGACAGTGAGTCCTTGGACAGTGAGTCTACCACCCCTAGCAGGGTTATTGTAAAAGACTCCTAATAGGGTCCGACCCTTAACAAGGTCATTGTACTTCATGTATTGTAAAGACAACTCCTAACAGGGTTAAGGATCTTCTGACAAGGATCATAAGAAACTAGTACAAAATATTTGTGGGTACTAATTCCCATCGGGGTTTTTACCATTTGGTTTCCCCATAACCAAATTAATGTGTTGTGTAATGTGTTATTTGAATGTGCATTTAATTTATATCAATTTGGATTAATAAATACAAAATATTTAAAGTTGTTGATAACTGATTCACCCCCCCCCCCCCCTCTCAGTTATCCCTGAAGNATAACTGATTCCCCCCCCCCCCCCCCTCTCAGTTATCCCTGAAGTATTCTAACATAAAGTACTTTACACTAGGTGTATAACCATACCAAAGTTCATAAGGTGTGGCATTTGTACCTTTCTTGACTTGTACTCTATTTAGGGTATAGACTATAGTACTTACAGCTTCTTTCCAGTATTTTTGTGCAACATTCTTCTCCATCATTAGTGTTCTTGCACAGTCCATGATAGATCTATTCCTGTGTTCAGCAATACCATTTTGTGGAGGAGTCATGAGTGTGGACATCTGTCTCTTTACACCTCGTTCATTGTAGAACCTGTTGAACTCATTAGAAATAAACTCTCCACCTCTATCAGATCTTAAGCATTTCAAGCTTTTGCCTGTTTCCTTTTCAAGTTTAGCTAAGTACCATTTAAATAACTAGAATGCATCAGATGTTTCCTTGAGAAACATTACAGTCATCATCCTTAAATAATCATCAATGAATAGAATAAAGTTTCTAGCACCACAGTAGGTTCTTTCTCCAATGGGACCACATAGATCAGTATGGACTAATTCTAGAATTTCCTCTGAAATATGTGTTTACTTTTGAAACTAGACTTAGTCATCTTTCCTAGTTGACATTGTTTGCACATAGCATTCTCAGATTTCTTTAACTTAGGTAGCCCTCTAGCCTTTTTCAATTTACTTATGCTTACCAAGTTATCAAAGTTCACAGGACACAACCTCTTATGCCATAACCAAACATCATTGTACTGTGCAAACAAACATGTTTCTTCAGATAAATCTAGATAGTACAAGTTACCTTTAGTCAGATCACCACTTCCAACAAGTTCTCTAGTAGAATCATAGATCTTTGCTTTTTTGTGATGAAATTCAACTTTGTAACCAGAAGTGTTCAGTTGTGCAACACTCAGCAAATTGTATTTAAGATCATCAACCCAATACACATTATCACATCTAATTTTGTCAGTTTGGTTAATCAATCCTTTACCTTTGATAAGACATGATGCATCATTACCAAACTTTACATATCCTCCTTTGCATTGGTTTAGGGTTTCAAATTTATCCTTGTCACCAGTCATATGATGGGAACAACCAATGTCAATGATCCAACAATCACTTTTACTCATATAAGAGATTAATGCAGTTTTCTCATCATCAGCATACTCTTCTTTCATTGCAACATAAACAACTTCTATATCATTGTCATAAGGAATTGCCAGTATCATGATGACATTAATTTTTCCATTAGTACACTTAGTGAAAAAAATTGACAGAGATCACTGGCAGAATACAAGCATTACCAGCAGACTACAAGCATTACCGGTGAATAAAAAGCATACCCAAAAAAACACAAAGGTCATGAAAAATGCTAAGTATGGAATTACCTGACGAAATAGTTTTGAGAACAAAACTGACGGAACAGAAAAGGCATACCCAACGACTAGTTCAAGAAAGGAACACCGATGACCAAGAAAACCGCCCGTCAGAACCGACAGTCAGTTAGAGAACCCGCAAATTGTGGATCTAAGTTTTACACATTAGTTAAAGCAATATAATTCTATTTATAGAGTTTTAATTTGTTTTAAATCACAACTTTAGGGTCAAGCAAGCTTTATGTAAATGTTTTAAAGCATCCTAACAGACCTAAAACATATCTAACTAAAGATCAAGGTCAAGTTGTAAACCTTGGATCTAGAGTTAACCTGAAAAGCGTGAATCAAGAATTGAGCCTAAATCTAGTATAAATAGATGTTCAAATCAATTGTGAAACATGAATTCATTGTTGTTGATAGCCACAAAGAGCATTTAAGGAGTAGAAGGCAGAATTCATGCAAAGTTCAGAAACAGATTACATCAGTTTTCAAGAACACACAGAGGCTACCAACAAGCAGATAAAGGTATTATTCAATCATGGAAGGATGATTACTTATATATATGAAGCTTAAATGGATTTTTTATTAGCAATTAAATATTGCATACATCATTAGATAAAAGACTTATGTAGTTGCATTCTAACAAGTGCATCACATCTAAAGTCCTTTTTGTAGAAGGTGGAATTAACCGTTCTTTACAAATCTCTTAATAGAGTGCACACTTAAGACTGTTGCTAAAGCTTCAAATGAAGTAGATCTTAATAGGTCTCCACTGTAATACTCCTAATAGGGTAGGTCATCATAAGTGACTAGTTGTAAGCCTTAACCGACCCCTTCTTATCTGCAGATAGTGAAGTCTTGTGGGTAACAATCCCCACCACAGATTTTACTTCCTAACAGGAGTTTTCTGTGATATCATATCTTGTGTTACGTGTTATCTATTTTCATGAATGTTTCTGTTATGATTACATACAAAATAACTTATGATATGATTGCATATGCATAAAGAAAGATGAACAGTTAGATAAGATAATTTACAAACTGATGATTAAGGGTTAATGGGCTAACCAAGAAAAGTTTTAGAAGTACTGATTCACCCCTTCCCTCTCAGTACATCATTCCAATATAATTCCAACAATTGGTATCAGAGCTAAGTCTCTCTCTTGAAAAGCTTAAAGACTTGACAAAAAATATCAGAGCAATGGACAAGTTCAGATTGGACATGAAAATATAGAATGAGCAGTTACAAATGCAAATAAACTATGAGTAGTATAAGGAGGCAAAAATAAAACTGAGAAAAATTCTTGATGAAAGAAAGATTATGGCAACCAGACTGAATGAGAAAGACTACAAAGAATTGGAAATAGTAGACTACTTTGAAACAGTGGAATCATCAATGAGAAAAGATTCAGACGTATCAGTTGAAGAAATTACAAGTATACAAGAGATCAATCTACATCTAACAGATCAAATCAAGATGCTGCAAATTGGTCAAGAGACTCAAGTGGTAAATATGATTGATGTCATGAATGATGCAAGAAAAGATGAAAATGAAAGAGCACTAGCCATTGATGATAGGACGAATATTACAGAGAAACTACAAGAGAAAGAATCAAAGATTCTAAGACTCACTGAGCATCACCATGAGGTCACCAACTAGATTATTCTTATGAGTCAATAAGCAAATAGATTAAATACAGAACTCATTGAAAGAATATAGATCATTGGTGAGCTAAGAGAAGAGAATGAAAAATTGAAGCATGAAATCAAAGTCCAAAATCAACACAATGAATTGATCAAAAAGGCTGAGGATAGAAGCAAAAGGATGGATGATTTTATTGATGGATAGAGAAGAGTCAACAACTACATAGGATTAGGATACAACGAGAATGGTGAATCCTCAAATCAACCAAATCGGAGGAATTCTTTCACAACCCCAAGATCCAAGAAGTTGTCATGAAATCACTATGGAAAACTAGGCCACACCTCAAACATTTGCAGAAGCAAAATGAAAGGTATTTCTCAAGCACAATCTACTTTTATTGGTAATTGTTATAAATGTCAAAAGAAAGGACACAAGGCACATGATTGCAGATCCAAAGTGACAAATCCAAAGAGAAAAATCTATATGGACAAGTACTTTCCTACATGCAAGATGAATGGGCATACACATAAGGAATGCTGGAAAAAGAACAACAAGGCCTGGACTCCAAAGGAAACTGATAAAAGCTACAAACCAACAAGAGTAGGTAACTCTTATGTTTGGGACTATAACACATGGGTAAACTGCACAACATGTGGAAGGTATGGTCATATTGCTTCCACCTATATGAGAAAGTGGACCAAAAGGTCAAGAGGTTGGACCAATCCAGGTATGGCATGTTTACATTGTCATAAGGTTGGACATGTGATAAAATATTTCAAAGACCGACTAACAGACACAAGTACACATCCCAATCAAAATAGCATTGATGACATCAAAAGAATGAGAAACAAGATGTGGGTAAAAGCCACAAACACTGAAGGTGCTGGAAAAAGCAATGCAAGTGGTGACACCTCATCCAATGGATCTGGTGACATCACTACATCCAACTAGATTGCACAAGTAAGTATGGAACTACATTATAACAAGTCTTACTATGCATCAGTTCCATTACACATAGTTCATATTGTAATATAGGCATGAATAAAGATGCAATATATTTTTATTTTCTAAACTATTGAAAAGAAACCATCGGTTATTGGGCACAATTTGCATTGGTGAACACACATAGAAAAGTTAGCACTACTTACCAGAATGTATCGGTCATTACACAAGCTAAGTGTAAACTGACGGATATCGGTGAACGTTGAATCAACAAAAGTTGTCTTCGCAACCTCACTGACAATCATTAGTGAAGTCTCAAAAACTGCTAGCTACCTCGACGCTTTGCACAAACACCAAATATTTTATGAATGTCTCTATCAAAAAACTAGTCTTCATAAACCGACGAGTTGGTAAGCATTAATGACAACTTAGTGCGCAAAAAGGTATAAAATCCCGACAAGTAAACTCATTTTCACACACATAATTTTTGAGCAGAGTAGAGAAAACCAGAGTGATTTAAGAGAAAATTGGAAAGTGACCTAGTAGAATTCAATTTGACATGAAGCATTCACATTCATAGGCAATCACAAAGAATCAGTAAGTAAATACACTCACCAATCGCACTATTTTATTTGCAAAAAGCCCTAAATTGCAAACAAGATGGCATCAACTTCTAGAGTAGAGAAAATTAAGGATGATAAGAAGAAACCCTTCAAGCTTAATAGCAGAGGAATGTGTGCTGAACCTAAATACAAGTTACACCCTGAAATAGCTTCAAAACCTGACGATTCCAGAGCATTCTTCTGAATCCCACCTAGGGTTTTACTGGTAGAGGACGTAAGGTCCTATATTCACTGTAAGATCTCAGAAATAGGAGATCTAGACCTAGATAATGCCTACAAGGCACTATGTGATGATTCTGGAAAGCTCAAAGAAGAGCACAAACACTTGGAAGTAAAGGGACTCACAAATGCACTACATTTTCCCAAGGTCTTTAAAACAGAATGGATAAAGATTTTTCTTAGCAGAGTTCACAACAAGACTCTATGGATAAACAAGCCTAAGGAAATAACAAAGGATGTTATTCACATGGTTATTGGTTATCCTACAACTGATAAACCACAGGCTCACAAGCACCCATCTCTAGAAGAAGTGGAAAAACTAACTGGTGCTAAATCAGATAAAAGAGCACTAAAGGTCAACACCATTACCGACGTAGAGCTGAAGTTTGGAGCATGTGTTGTTGGATACAAGATCTTCCGAGAAAGCTAAATGAACAACATATCTAGTATTGTGAGCACAACATACAAGATTATCAAATAGGGGAAGAAGATGGATCTTGTAGAGATCATGTTACTTCAATTGGATGAGAACATGTGCATAATAAGGTATTCAAGGACAAACACTTGTAAGTTTGGTTCCCTCATAATTTGCATATTATTTTATTTTGAAGAATAATTTCCTTCCATAGGAAACCTTGCATGGGACACGAGCAAGCCCATAACCATTCAGATAGGTGAATTCATAGAATCACTTGGAACAAATTTTGATAATGTGATGCATGAGTATTTCAAAACCATAAAGGAAATGCTGGAAGCAAGAACTAGAATTCCTGAGAGTCTGATAGAGGAACATTGAGAAGAAATATGATTCATGGTAGATACTAATTTCACATACATACAAGCAGTAGTTCCAAGGAAATCATGTCTTTCAAAATTGGATTATGAAATCAAAATAGGATTATAAAATGAATGCATTCAGGCACTGTTAAATGAACCCATAGAAAATAAGCAATTAAGATTTAGTACCTAAGAAGAGGCCAAACTAAAGATTAAAACAAATCCTGTTGTCAAGAAGGCTGTAAAATATTCAAAAAGAATGGTGAAGAATTTGAAAAAGAACTTGAATATATCTTCTGAAGGAGAAGAAGAAGGACAAGGTGACAAGGAACAATAGGGTAAGGAGGAACTCACTGAGGACCAGCTTCCCATTGGTGATATAGTAGAGCCAAATGAATCAGAGGAAGAGAAGTCTGCTTCACCACCTCCTCCACTTAAGAAATCAAGAACAAGGAGTCAAACAACAAAAGATGCAACTCCTTCTCCCATGGTAAAAGGAAAGGTGTATAAGAGGAAACCTGACACACCAAAGGCAAAAGAAACAGTCAGGGCACCTGCCAAAAGGAGAAAAAAATTTCAGACAAATTAGGACTTAGAGGACTCAGCTATGGATGAACCTGACACTATGAAACAAGGAAAGGTTACATCACCAACTGAAGACATTGATGAAATATGTAAGTATATTTCTGAAGCTGCATCTATTGGACATCCTAAGATTAGGAAATGGTTAAGATGGGACATTGTAGAAAAAAACAAGATTGAAGATGCACTTATTGCTAAGATGTGCAGACACTATTATGTCCCATTACAATTCACTACACATGATGTTCCACAAGAAATATTGATTAGAATATCTTCTAGATTCACTTTTGTACTCCATGAGGAGAAAAGGATAAGAGAAAGAGGACTGGTCTCTCTTATGCCTCATGAATCAAAGAGAGAAGAAATCAATGAAATCATGGATAAATATGTGAAAATATTCTCACCCAAATTGAGAGCTTATAAATTTATTACAGAGAAACTTATAGAGCTAGAACAAGAAACACATGATATATGGAGTGAGATACTCAACCCTGATAAGGAAAGCAGTCATGAGAAGGAAACAATCACTTAAACAGATAACTCAACAGTTGAGTTAGATAGTGAAGAGGTACAAATAACATGCCAAAAATAGACTGACATTATAGATGAAGACTGGCCAAAAGCTGGTGAAGATGATCAAGTACCAGCAAGCCCGGGCATCCACATCAGCTTAGAGGATGAAGAAGTTACCAAAGAAGAATTGTCAATAAAAGGTAACTTAGATGTTGATATAAATGATGAATCATGGTTAGACAACATTGTAAATACCACTACAGGACAAGACCCTATAGTAGAAGTTCAAAAAGATGAAGACATCAATGCTACAAAGGGCAATACTGACAGACATGACACAACTATTGGCACTGCAACAGTCAATACACCGACAAACATGAATATATTAATATATTCTATTGATATTCAGTCAAGTCACGATCAATCATCTAGGAAAGATGATAATATACCCAAGGATACAGGTACCAATGAAAACAAAAATGCATCCAACACTCACAAGGATATAGATACAGAAATAAAGGATGCAACCGATGATCAACAAGAAGTATCAAAAGATCAAAACAAAGAGGCAAATAACAAAACTGATGATATATTGAGAAAGGTTGAAGAAAAAAGATAACAGTGAAGGAGTCAAGTAGGATGAAGGTATCAAACTTAAAGAAGATATATCTGTTAATACACCCAAGGCAAATGAGGAGACGTCTTCACCGAACCAGCTGGTGGACTCAAAGTAGATACAAAAGGATGCCTCATCTTCTCGACCCTCACCTACCAAGTCAACCCAATCTCACACTTTATAGATGGTGGTACATCAATCTGCCACCGAGCCAAAGAAGAAGAAAAAGAAAATAGTAAAGAAAGACATTTTGGCTGTTACAATGGATGAAGTCATAGAAGTTCCAAACTGGGATGTTACCACTTTGGACAGTGATAAACTTCAAGAGTTTGGAGTGCTATGTCAAAGAAAATCCATTCAAAAGAAAATGATACAAGAACATAGGGAAACAATGGCATTTGAAAAAGCAAAATATATTATCCAACAACTTGTTCTTGAAGTAAAACTTGAAGCAAATGCTACAGTTAAGGAACAAATTGTTGTTCTTACCGATGCCATCACTTAGAAAAGTATAGATGCAGAAAAAGCTATGGAAGAACACATAGAAAAGAAGTACCAATACAAGTTAATTGAAAAAATCATCCAAGAAGTGGCATTGAAAAAGGTAAATCTCTCTGAACTCACTGATCAATTAGAGCCAATGATTGCTGAAGCAATTACCTTAGTTCAAAAGATGTGCAAACTTGAGAAATTTACAAAAGAAAATAGTGACAAACTAGCAGAGATAGATTCTAATGTCACAACCAGTGCACAAAGCCTAACCTCACATGCCGATAGTATAAAGGCACATCATGACAAGGTCATAGAGGCTAACAGGCTAAGGAAAGAAATATGGGATGCTGAAACTCAACTAAGAGAAGAGATTACAGAGCTACAGGCACACATTCTGCCTAATCTTAATATTTTATAGCAGCATATTTCTGATGCAAGAAATCTTATTGCAACCCCCAAGATGTCTGTAGTAGACAACATCTATGATATACATGTAAGGATTTCACTGGAGCACATGGCTCTAGAAATGCTAAAGGAGAAATGGGAAAAGATGATGGAGGAGATCAAGTCCTCACATTCCCACCTTTTTGACAAGCTGTAAGTACCTTTGCCTTTAGAATCAAAAAAGGAGGAAAGGAAATGTATATTGTATGTACAGAAGAAATAGATAAACATATATATACAAATAAAGTTATGTACAATATATATCAGAAGACAAAAAAGCGGAAAAGAAAACTACATAAGGATATGTATATATACTTACACTTACCGGCATATACATAGGGGGAGTCATTCAAATGACTAAGGAAGGAGTATACATAGGTGTACATACTAATACACTTAGTATGTTGCACATATCATGTTGTTGATACTAATTTCAAAGGGGGAGATTGATGAAATTAATTTTGCCATTAGTACACGTAGTGAAAAAGATTGATAGAGATCATTGGCTGACTACAAGCATTATCGACAGACTACAAGCATTACTGACGAACAACAAGCATACCCAACATAACACAAAGGTCATGAAAAATGCTAAGTATGGAATTACCCGAAAACACAGTTTTGAGAACAAAACTAACAAAATAGAAAAGGCATACCCAATGACCAGTTCAAGAAAGGAACACTGACAACCAAGAAAACTGAGAGTAAGTTAGAGAACCCACAAATTGTGGATGTGAGTTTTACACGTTAGTTAAAGCAATGTAATTCTATTTATAGAGTTTTAATTTGTTTTAAATCACAACTTGAGGGTCAAGCAAGCTTTATGTAAATGTTTTAAAGCATCCTAATGGATCTAAAACATATCTAACTAAAGATCAAGGTCAAGTTGTAAACCTTGGATCTAGAGTTAACTTGCAAAGCGTGAATCAAGAATTGAGCCTAAATCTAGTATAAAGATATGTTCAAATCAATTGCGAAACATGAATTCATTGTTGTTGGTAGCCACGAAGAGCATCTAAGGAGCAGAAGGTAGAATTCATGCAAAGTTAAGAAATAGATTACTTCAGTTGTCAAGAACACACAGAGGCTACCGACGAGCAGATAAAGGTATTATTCAATCATGGAAGGATGATTATTTATATGTATGAATCTTAATTGGATCTATTATCAGCAATTAAAGATTGCATACATCATCAGATCAAAGACTTATGTAGTTGCATTCTAACAAGTGCATCACATCTAAAATCATTTTGTAGAAGGTGGACTTAACCATTCTTTACAAATCTCTTAACAGAGTACACACTTAACAGTGTTGCTAAAGCTTCAAACGAAGTAGATCTTAATAGGTCTCCACTGTAATACGCCTAATAGGGTAGGTCATCATAAGTGACCAATTTTAAGCCTTAACCGGCCCCTTCTTATCTGCAGATAGTGAAGTCTTGTGGGTAACAATCCCCACTGCAATTTTTACTTCCTAACAGGATTTTTCTATGATATCATATCTTGTGTTACGTGTTATCTATTTTCATGAATGTTTCTGTTATGATTACATACAAAATAAATTATGATATGATTGCATATGCATAAAGAAAGATGAACAGTTAGATAAGATAATTTACAAACTGATGATTAAGGGTTAATGGGCTAACAAAGAAAAGTTTTAGAAGTACTGATTCACCCCTCCCCTCTTAGTACAACATTCCAATATAATTCCAACATACCATTGTCAGAAGTTTCTTCAGCAATATAACAAGATTGCTTACCTTTGTCTTTGTAATCGTTATATTTCCTGAAGTCTCGATCATCCTTTCTGTCTTTGTATTCTTTGTATTTTTGTTTGTTCTTTCATGTTTTTCCTTCTTATCAGGACATCTAGTAGCTATATTACCAACTTTATTGCATGAAAAACAAATAATAGGAAGTTTACCTCTGTATTTTCCTTTTCCTCTGGATAGGCTTTTTTCCATAAGTGCTTCAATTTCTTCAAGATCATCATCAGTAGTGTCACTATCACTGTTCACATGTTTCTTTCCTTTCTTAGATTTATTAAGAACCAGCTATGATCTAAAAGAAGAATCAATACCTTGTGGATTGTAGTCATCATAATTTGACATTTCAAATGTAGTGAGTCTGCCTATCAGATTTTCCAGATTCAAATTATTGTTAGGAGTACATCTCAGTTCTTGAAATGTAGAAACTCTAATAGCATATACATGAAGTAAATTTGTTAGTACCTTTCTCATAATAGTGTTCTCATCAATTGTTCCATTAGCTCCTCTAATGGAATTTACAAATTCTTTTACTCTACCATAATACTGATTAACATTTTCACCTTCTTGCATTTTCATCTCATCAAACTTACCTCTTAGACTTTCTGATTTAGCTCTCAACACATTTGTGTCTCTGCCATAGATAGTTGCAATTTTATCCCACATCTGCTTTGCATTTGTGTAGCTCTTTATATCATCAAACTCTAAATAGCTCAATGAGGAGGCAATCTCCAACATTTCTTGATTGTGCTCTTGCTTTTCTCTTAGTTGTACAGCTGTGAGAGGAGTAGTAGGTGATACATAGTCATTTTCAATAAGTCACTTAGCATCATCTCCAATACCGGCTAGATGTAGTTTCATCAAACTTTTCCATGCAGGGAAGTCATCTTTGTTTAGCTTAGGAACCTCCTTCTTATACATCTTGATCTTTTCACTCCAAGTACCTTCAAACTATTTTCAGGAGACCAGAGCTCTGATACCAATTGTTAGAATGAATTTAGAATAAATATGATAGGGAGCCTCCTTGGTAACCTTCTCTTAGGACCTCTAGGGCTTCCTCAATCCACCCTTCAACACCTTGAAGAATCATTTCTTCCTCTCCAACCAAGGAAACTAACTATCATGTTAAAAAAACACCATTCTTGTGTTCCACAAGAACCTTCTACACAAACCACTCCAAGCCCTACACTTAAGCTTGGATTTGTAGGAGGGTTAGGGCTTCAAAATAATCCATTTTTGAACTCCAACCTAGGTTTG
Source organism: Thuja plicata (assembly GCA_018584345.1). Taxonomy (NCBI): domain Eukaryota; kingdom Viridiplantae; phylum Streptophyta; class Pinopsida; order Cupressales; family Cupressaceae; genus Thuja; species Thuja plicata. Next base: position 1,479,798 of record MU227293.1, read on the forward strand.
AAACCATCAATTTGATCCATGTTGCCATCGAGTTCTAGTTTCCTACTTTCTAGGCCTTGTAGGATTTTTGCACAATTAGGCCTCCTAGTTTTTAGGAAACCTTAAAAATAGAAAAATTCTCTCAAAGGGACCCCTGATATTTTTTGATATTATTTAGTTAAGGAAAAAACCCACAAGGATTTTCTAGGTCCCTTAGCTTGGAACTATTCGTACACCCTGTTATCAGAAAATGGCACAATTCTTGTTTTTGGACCAGTTTGGTGTCTTGGGCTTCAAAAATCATCTTTTTGGATCTTTGGGAACTCATCCAACTTAGGAAACACCTGTAAAACATCACTTAGTACATCCATGGCCTTCTTGTCTCATGAGAACACCCCCTGCACTTTTTAAAGAAACTATCACTTGCTTCCTCTAACCGGGCTATGAGTTTAGCTCGCCTAGGGAAATTGATTAAAAATACATGCAAGCACTTTTAGAGCTCCTCCTTCCATATTTTTGAATCTCCATGGACCTAGTCTCCATTCCTAGGTGGCCATACAAAACCAATGGTGGGAAGTGGAGTTAGGTCCACATCTTTGCTCCTTGGCCAAAATGGGACAGCAAACAGTCCCAAACTGAAAGAATTTTTAAACCACAAACAAAACACAACTAACAAGAAACATAATGAATGAAAAATCTTGGTAAAATGTAAAAAAAAAAACCTCCAATGATCACAGATTTGATTTCAATCCATTCAATACAAAAAAAACACCAAAATGCTTCAAATCTGTTGTTTTTTCTAGAAAACCCTTGGCTCCAAGATAACAGTCCATACAAATGAATTCCTCTTCCAATAAATTAGGGTTTTTACACCTTATATCCCTTAGAGACACATGTATCCACCGTCCTATGGGTTCAAAACTTCTTAAAACATCGATTTCCTTTGGACAACAAAATGTTGTCAGCAACTTTGAAAAGTTGCTAATGTTGCATAGCAACATTTTTTATTTTTTTAGCCAATAACACTTTGTAAGTGTTTCCTTCACCAACATACATTAGATAAATTTAGGTAGACTATCTAGGGTATCTATGGACCCTAAAACCTTCTATGACATCATCCTAACATTTGATGATATCATCAAGTACACCATAGTTAAATGGAGCCAAAAGAGCTATTTACACAAGAAAAGAAGCACAAAATGAAAACTACCTAAACCACTCTTGGTCAACATGACCTTATATATTTACATTTCCCTACTAGAGGGTCTTACACACACTAGCACACAAAAATGACAAGAGAATACCATATTTTCTTGGCATCTCCAGGGTGCTCCTGCACCAAACTAAGAGGGGAGGGGTGAATCAGTTATCCTCAGGTCTAGATGTAGCAAATAAAATTTTCTGTATTTCAAATCTACTTGGCAGTAGTAGCATATGTCAACAAATTTAATCGTGCAATTTACTATCTAATGAAATTATCTTGTAGAAACATAACAGTAAAACAAACCATAATCATTCACACAAGTTAACACAAGTATTTAATGTGGAAACCCAATATGGGAAAAACCACCAGTAACATGCTACCAAGTTTTCACTCTTCTGGAGTGAGCTCTGTGAGGAGCCAATCCTATTAAAGGTTACAATAACACACTATCAGATGTGACCTGGTTAAAGGATTTAATCACCGTGTCAGGAGTGGCATTGTTAGAGGACTTAGAATATTTCACCTGAATGTCACCTTGTTAGAGGATTTATACAAATGACTGTTAGGTCAACCTTGTTAAAGGATTTAACTAATACAATGGTTAGAAAGTAATCAACAGTTGTGATCTGATACATACAACTTAATTTGCAAATTCAGATCAAATTATAGCTCTAATGTTAACTTACTGGATGGCCTGCATTGTCAATTCAATCTCCTGATCTTCTTGGAAATCCGTCAAGCAATCACACATGCAACTCTCCTCTTTTGTATTCAGCCTTCTCTGCTAGATCATGCCAATCAGTAAATCAACCATGCAATCCTCTTGCATACACACATGTACACCAGTGAGTACATCCACAATTGCACACTTAGAAACACACTTACTGAATAACCCCCTAAGGTTATCATATACCTCTTTGTCTAGGTCAGATAAATATTTTATTCTTAATCAAGATCGTAGATCTTAGGTTAGGTCAGATCCAATGGATCATTCCATCATTGCATTACATTTACTTCTCCAAAGTAGTCTCTAATTAAATTTTGAAACCATGCATTAATTACGGTTACCCATACATTAAATGACATGGATCAATCTTTAATTAACATTACATATCCCAATAAAATTAACTAAGTTGGCCAGAGATCTCAAATCTCATCATTAATCCAATTAGTATAAGTCAGCCAACATCACTGTTTTCACTCGACAATTTCACTGGTGCTCGATACTGAACAAACTTGCTCGTCACAAACAAATTTTCTCGGCACAAACAACTTTGCTCAGCACAAGCAACTTTGCTTGGCACAAGCCAAACGTGCTCGCCACAAAACAACCAGAAAAAATATCTTTGAAAGATAAACAACTAATTACTTTGCCAGAGTGCCGACTGATCAAGTACCCTTTTATTTGCCTTAACTCAACCATTCACTTGGTCTTCTTGTTAAATCTTCTTCATCAACAATAGATATGATACTCAAACATATAACAATAGTCTCACCAGTTAAGGTTGAGAGCAATGACAAAATAACAATTTCTTGCATTGTCAGTTTCCAACAGTTTCCTGAGTGACAACATAATGCTTGAGTGCCAGTATATTGCTCGAGTGGATCACTGGACCTGAGTAATAGTTTTTGGCTGACTTAGCTTATATTTTTTGATATTAATTTATCACATAGAAGCCAACTTAGAAAAGTATTTGATTTGCATAAGGTATAAATATAAAGTATTTTGTTTATCCAAATTAGTTTGAATACATATGTAAAAGTGTGTATGTGAATATGAAGTGGAAGATTATATAAGAGGCTACAATAGTATAAGGAACAACAGAGACTCATTCATCATAATCAGGTCACTAGTTTTTATATCATTGGATCTTATTGAGAAATTTAGAGTTGCATTGAGATCATCTATTGATTCATCCTAACAGGCGCATCAGAAAAATCCTCTAAGAAGGTGGACCTAACAATCCTGTACAAATCTCCTAACAGATTCCATTACTTGATTTTATTGTACTAAATCCTTTCACAAGGTGTACCTATGATGAAGGGTGCTCCCCTTAATACCACAAACACATAACAAAAACAGAGAAACAACAACAATTTGCAAGAGCAGAAAATTGGCTTCTTATTATCTCCACAAATGTGGAATTCCAAACTTTCAGAATTATAATATGCAAAGCCACATGGGAATTCCCTTTACAATAATTTGTAGGACAAAGCCTCGAATTGTTACCCAGATCTAGTACCCTGAACTGTCCCGAACTGCCTAAGACAACACTACAGGCCTTCTTTATATAGGCAATTTCCACCACTCGAGAAGGTTCCAGAAATTTAGCCCTTAGGGCCGACCAAAATTAGAATTATTTTATTTTTCAATTTAGTACATCAAATTTGGCTCAAAATAACTTTTGAAACCCGAACAAAATTTTGAAGGAAAATTATTTTATGCTATTTTAGGTGGCCCAACTTCCGGAGACCATAAGTCATCACCAGTTGACCCAATTGACTATTATAACCCCATTTCAGAAATGCCACGAAGTGCTCTACAATGCTCAAATCAAGAAAGATTCATTCAACCCAAGTTTCAACCTCATCCGGGGCCTCTAAAGCCTTCAAAACTGAGCTCGAAGTTTCTGTACCCTATTTTCAGTACCGAAAATTTTCAATATCTTCAAAACTAGACCTGATCTATCCATGAAACTTTACTAGCAGGCTGATATGACTGAGATGAACCTCCACATGCAAAATCAGAACATTCCAAGATCATATGACCAACTTACTAAAAATAGCAAGTTTCCATAAATAGCAGCTCTGCACAAGGTAGCCCTTATTGAAAAGCAAACAGAAATATTTTTGGGTGATGCAAGATTTCCCTTACACCCAGGATGCTCCTGCATCAACCTAACAGTCCTTATTGCTCCTAATAGGGAATTCCATCATAAGTGGTCAATTGTAAGCTTTAACAGGATAAATTTATACTGTAGTAATAAATCTTGTGGGTACAATCCCCACCCCAGTTTTACTTTCTATTTGGAAGGTTTCTGGGTAACCAAATATTGTGGATATTTTATTTCTTTTCATTTCATGCATGCAATCAGATTAGATAACCTAATAAAGGATTAAATGGATTAAGTTTTATTGGTTCCTGATTNATTCCCCCCCCCCCCCCCCTTCCAGTCACCTTAACTCAACATATTTTGAATAATTACAATAACTTGACCTTCTATTTGAATATACATCTTATGATGTCTAAAAAAAGTCATGATAGATGATATCTTGCATGGTGGATTAAGTTCCTTAAACATATCATGGGCTTCTATTGTGATTGACATCTTATGATGTTTAAAACATATCATGATAGATGATATCTTGCATTTTGGATTTAGTTCTTTAATCATACCATGGCATACTATTGTCATAGACACATTATAATGTCTGAGACAGATCATGATAGATTATATCTTCAATGGTAGATTGAATTCCTTAAACAAACCATGAATTTTTTCTATGGTAAGTATCATTGAGGATACATGTGCACATTACCTATGGACATTTTTTGAGTACTTGGTGATTATCACGCGACTTGATATTCTGAGCACATTACTCTGAGTACATGGTGAATATCATGGGACTTGATATTCTATGACCATTACTCCTGATATTATGAGATGATATCTCTATAAACTCTGATATCACATTGAGGTAATATCTCTTTTATTTATAATGTAAAAAAGAGATATCATCTCAATGTAATATCAGAGTTTATAGAGATATCATCTCATAATATCAGGAGTAATGGTCATAGAATATGAAGTCACATGATATTCACCATGTGACTTGATATTATATGACCATTACTCTTGATATTATGAGATGATATCTCTATAAACTCTAATATTACTCCGATTCTAGACCATCAATCCCCTTAAATTGTCTATAACCTTCCATGACTAAGATCTTTAACTCTCAGTTTGTCAAACCTTTAACTCGAGATTACAAGCTTTGATACCAATTATTGGAATAACTAATGGAAAGTTGGAACTAAGAGTGGAGAGGTAAATTAGTACCAATAAAATTTTTAACCATAATTACTGTTTATACCATATATTGTTTCTTGTTGATTACCAATTTCATAACTTTGAAATAAAAGATATGTAATCAGCTTATAAAACTATAACATCAAAACATTAAATAATTGAACTCCTAGCACCATGAATTTGGTAATGCAAAAATCCTTTGTTAGAGGATTAAAACCACGGTGGGGATGAAACCCACAACCTTTACTAACTGCAATATAAAGGGTGCTCGCTTAGAGATACAAAGTTTAGCTATTTATGATATCTTACCCAGTTAAGAATATACATAAGACTTGTTAGGTCTACATGGTTAAAGGATTTTTACAAAATCTACACTTAGAGATGTACCCTGTTAAAGGGTTTACAAATATAAGATTGGTTAAGATCTATCCAGTATTAGGATTTAAATATATCAATACAATAGTATCAATAACTTAACAATATTTATAAAAATGCATTAAATGTAAATGTTGTTCAGAATCTATGTGTTATGATATGTGTTACCTCAATTCCCAAATTGTAATATTTTTCTATTATGTTCTGTTGTAGCTAAATTTCTGCTAGGTGCTCTTTGCTATGCTCTATGTCCTTCAATAAATTCTTTAACAACACTAATAATAATAGCTCTATGTCCTCCTTCTTTGTATATCCTCTTGTGTCTCTTCTTGTATCTTACACATACAAAATTTATCCAAGATATAAAAGAGTGTTTATTCTTAATCTTATGTGTTAGGTACATTGTAAATGTCTCTTGACCATTGGATCTTCTTTCCAGCTTGGTGACCATGTCACTTTTACCTCGCTACTTGTTTTTTTTCTTGGAAATGACAAACTTTCATTTTTCTTTTTAATCTCTTCCTTAGATCTTCACTCTGATTTATTTTAATCATTGATCATGTAACAAACTGTTATAAATACTTGCATACATGTACTTAGTTCTTTGACAATAATTAAATATGATATGATCACATTTTTTATTAACTGTCTAACTCGGTTAAATAACTCCACCATACTTGATTAGGTACTTTTCATCACTCGATAAAATATCAACTCGGTGCACTACATGCGCTCAGTGTAGTGTGTCACTCGGTAACTGTAGGTGCTAGGTATTGTGTCAACTCTTTGCTTTACTGACTGGCTCAGTGTGCATTACCACCTTGTCTTATCCTTGTCCTTCTCCATTTACCAATTGATTCTCCTTTAATCTATGAATTTGTCTAAACTAAAAACAACAAAATATCTTGAAGAGAGAGAGAGAGAGAGAGAGAGAGAGTAATAAAACCATTATTAATCAATATATATGGGTGTATGTGCATATATCTAATGTCACATATACATTCAAAGATAGACATGCATATATGTTAATGAATTTCCCAATTAAATTAAATTTATAGCCAATATTCCCAATAGATGGTGATTAAAGGATATTTAGGAGACTTGCAGTACATAAAAATTAAATATCTTAAACAATTTTCTTTTGTTATAGAGTCAATCAGACTTTTTATAGAGGAAGATAAGATAAAAATAAATTAGATTATCTTCAAATCCTGCTACATTGGTGGTGGGAGAAAAAAAGTCTCCAACATATAATTTAAATTTTTGTAGTAGCGTTTGTTGCAATGGTGGTGGGAGAAAAAGTCTTCTACATCATGTTAAATCATCAAAATGTTTGTAGTGTTTAGATTGTATTATCATATTTGTGTACTCTTTTTGTAAGGATATAGCTTCAGTTGTATGATGCACAAATGCTTGGATATATTGATCATAGCAGTCATCACGATCTATAGTATGCCTAGAAAATTCATTAACATATATGCATGTCTATCTTTGAATGTATATGTGACATTAGATACATGCACATATACCCATATATATTGATTAATAATGGTTTTATTACTCTCTCTCTCTCTCTCTATACATATATATACATATATATACACATATATATATATATACATATATATATGTATATATATATGTGTGTGTATATATATATATATATGTATATA
>MU227293.1:1497574-1529959 GCA_018584345.1 Thuja plicata
TATATCTTGATCATATTTACTAAAACTTATAATGATCCAACACCAAATGAATCGACTATTGGTGTTGACTTTGACTCATTATTTGGTGTTGACTTCTATCGACTATGGCTATCAACTCATATTCATAATTTTTTATCAACTTCCATCGACTATTGGTGCCGATTAATATTGTAGCCATTAAATGGTGATTAAATTCCAACATAATCGTGTTGTCTTATATTAATGTTAACAATAGTCATCAGGTCTTGTAACATTGGTTATCACTGATGAAAATTTGTGACTCATTGTAAGGCAACATGCCTGTTGGAAGGTATGCCTCCTCATCATTATATATATTTTCTTCAGATGCATGCTCTAATAACCCAGAGAAATAATATAGTGCAAGTACAAGATTGTACATCTCCATACACACTAATACATATTGATACATGTTTCATTGGTATAATCTTTTATTGGATTACTTACATGTTATCGATTGAAGAAGTGACACTTATCAACAAATCAGTAATAGTTCAAGATCATTGCAACAAAGAACAATAAACAAATCAAAAACATATTCTTATTTGACATCATATTTGTATTGATAGCATTCAACTGTTAGAATAATAGAAACGTGTGTACTGAGAGGGGAGGGGTGAATTAATACCCTTAAAAACTTTTCAAACAAATCTTTGTACTTATAAACTGTAGTAGCCAACTATGTAGATTTATTTCACCATACATGTAATGTTATTGCTGAAATGTAAATGCATGTAATCAAAATAATAAAATATTCATGAAATTCAAGTACACATAACACATGTATTTTGGTATTGTAGAAAACTCTTGTTAGAAGGTAAAAACTACAGTGGGGATGAGACCCACAAAGCTTCATTACTGTAGTAATAAAGTAGCCTGTTAGAGCTTACAAATATTTATCACTTATGGTGACCTTACTTGGTTAGGATTATTAATAAGATCGATTAGATCTACCTCATTTGAGGATTTTGCAACACAATCTATGTGTGCACTCTGTTAAGAGAGTTAGGAAAAGATGGTTAAGTCTACTCTGTTAGAATATTTTGGGGTCTATTACAATTGTTAGAGAGTAATAAAATGTGTGATTTGAAAAAATACAATCTGAATAATGTGGATAACAGATCCTTTAAGTACAATAAAATTATCACCTTTGTTGTGACTGATAATACCTTTTGTACTACTTGGTAGCCTTGTCTTTGTTATGAAAACTAAGTGCTTCAATCAAAATCCTTGTTCTAAAACCCTTGTCTGATCTTATGATGTCCTTAGTGCAATAGATACTTGATCATAACTCGATCATCATACATTATAAAATGACATCTTAACCTTATATATATCAAACCTCTTGACCTAATTAGGGTTTTACAATATCTTAGAAACCTAAGATTAACGATGTACAAAATTTACCTTAATCATCTATACATATAGGAGATACAAACAATTAATGAGTGCATCTATATTTAATGTCCTCCTCAATCATTGTAAACTATTACCCATCTCAGCAAAAAGTTGTTACCTAGACTGATGTGCTAGTACAAACTTTTTTGTAACCGTTGGTTTTCTCAGTAAATATTGTCTCTCAGTGTACCTTAGTGCTCGGTGTATACTGCTTCTCTGTAAGTCTATTGCTCGGCGATCACTACACTCGATTAGCTCTACACTTGGTTCACTCTGCTGCTCGGTGATCAATACCAACTAGTCTGTCTTTGACAATGTTACCGACTGGCAATTTGAATACTAATGACAACTTGCAAACTCATATTGAGTAAGATTCTCCCCCTTTGGCATTAGTATCAAAAAAATTTATATGTATTATACACAGTGACTCTATACATATTGAATCCCCCTTTCTACATGCTCTCAGCATGCATAGATATATACATATGTTTCCCCCTTTTGAAATTAATGAAAAAAATAAATAACTTACAACTTGTGCAAAATGTTGGGATGGGTCTTCTAGAGATTTTTCATTAGTTTCTCTCATTCATCTTTGAGATGCTTGAGGGTCAGCTATTCCAACTTCAGTTGAGCATGCATATCATATATGCTCTCTATATCTGATAGGTCTAGGGTGGAAATCAAATTCTTTGTCATGGTCACATGTTTCTGCATCAATGCTAAATGTAGTAGTAACATATCTTGTAGCTCAGTTACCTGATCTCTTATCTTGTTCTCTTCCTTAATCAATTCAAGTCTCAACTATTGTGTTTGTAAAACCTTGGAGAAATGCATGTTGCTTGGTTTTAATACTATTTTTACTATCTCTTAGATCATCATCTAATTTATTCATCTTTTCACTAAGCTCGGTAGTGAAGTGATATAGTGTTCATAATTTGTGCAGAATTGTAAGTGCTTCAATATTAACAGTTTCTAGCACTGTTAAAAATTCTGAGTGGGCTACCTTATTAACTACCACTACTTGGCTGATCATTTTAGTACTGAATCTTCTTTTCTACTCTTTCTTCTATCTTCTGCTCGACATCAATATCTACTCCATTCATGGCCTTGGTGAGCAGTGCAAGTTGATCAATGATAGGGGTAGATTTATTGAGGTTCACAATGGAAAAAACTTTCTAGAATATCTCTTTTGCTTCTATTATCACCTATGCATTCTTATGTTCTAATCTCAGCTTGTCTTGAGCTTCTTTTCAGGTGCATAGTTCACCATATTTCCTAAGAATTTCTGGATCAAGTGTCCTCTGACCACATTCATGGATGTCAATGATTTCATTGAGTGTGACTGGATCCTTGCTCCCTTTCTTTTTTTTCTTCTTCTTCTCTTCTACACTTGAGGTAGGAAATAGTGTTAGAGATAATTGAGCCTTGTACTCGGTATGTGGCTTTTGTGCCTTGATAGAAGTGTTGACTCATGTAGGGGGCTCAATAATTGACCTAGTGTCAGTGGTAGAAGTGTCTACCATTGTCTCTATATTACCTTCACCCTGATCTGATGCATCAGTGGTTTCTTTCGGTGCATCACCTTGTGTAGTCGCTCCACTATGGTCAATTTCCTTACCAATTGTACCACCCTTATCTTCATGAGTATTTGTTACCTACTCAGGTGTAACCTTTGATGCTTCAGTTTCAATATAAATAGCTTGTACCAGTATAGGAATATTACCTAGTACCATTTCTCAGGCGACCTTGGTTGCATCTTTTTCATCTATGGTCTTGCTAGGTCCAGTTATCATTTCATCGTCCTTTTCTTGGTCATTAGGGTCACCTTCAGTTATATCATTAACTATGATTTCTGCATGACCTATATTATTCAAAAGCTTAAGAATACCATCCAAGATATTATCAACAATTTTATCTTCAACATTTGTTGTTTCAGTGCTTGGACAATGTCCCTCGGTATCCACTATAGATATAATGTCATAAGTTTTCTCGGTTGGACATTACATATTTTTCTAAATCATGGTGCTCTCTTCATTGACTTCTTTCAAATTCCCTTGAATTATATTTACTGCTCTTGATTTCTTTGGAAATTTCTTGGCATACTATTACATTATGTCATCAATTTGTTCAAGTGTGCAATCAGCCTTAAGTACAGTGAGTGTTGCCTCTCTCATCTATTTCTCTGTAGTAAGTGCATAAGTCCATCTGGCTAATACTTTTTCATATAGCTCTTGCAGAATGTATGTAGCAAATTCTATAGGGACCTTTTTGAAACTAATCATCATGCCTATGATAGCTTCTTCCAATTTATCCTGATTCTTGGTAGTCATATTTTCATAAGTGTGTTTCTTTGGATGTCCTAACCTTCTTGTTGACCTTATTGCTTATGCTATTTCATCAATAGTTTGTGGCACTTTGTTTTGCACAACCTTGAATTGATAAATATTATCATCAAAATCATTCTTATCATCTTTACCTCTCACATACCTTTCCCTTCTTTGTTTCGGTGTCGGGGACTCGGTGGTAGCCTTAGAATTCCTCGTCTGATAAGTGTATTTTTGTGAGGGCCTATTAATTTTTACAACTCCTTTCTTTAAAGGTGGCAAATGTGATATTGTCGTTATTGTTTTTGTACTAGGTGGACTGTCAATATTTTTTCCTTTGTCCATCTTGGCCTTAGGTGCCTCTTCTTGTATTTAATGTGTGCATTTATTTGATTCTATGGACTCTACATCGTGATCTTCTCCTTCACCAATTATAGGCTGCTCCTCAGTGTCATCCATAGATCTGTCAAGTTCTTCATCAGTTATAGAAAAATTCCTTTTCAATGTATTGAAAATATTTGTCTTCTTTCTACCCATTTTATCAACTTGTAGTCCAATCTATATTCTTGTCTTACCTTCATCATATGTGCCTAATCTCATAGTATATTTTTAAACAGGTTCATTCAGTAGTTTCTAATCAATATCCTTAGAGGCTAAATCTATGTCGATCTCATAATCCATAGGAGGCAGCCATGCTATCCTGGGTTGTACTTATTTGATGAGTGTTGTGTCTATGTCTACCACAAAGCATACATCATCTTTACACTTTTCTACCAACTAACTTGATATTATTGTCCTCTTTTCCATTCTCTCTTTGAACTTCAGAAAGTAATCATTCATTATATGTTCAAAAATTGTTCCTAGACTTGCAATGAATTCACCAATTTGCAATGTGATATGTCATTTAGTCTTCCATATTACTGGTCCAGAAGAACCTAGGATAAATTGTATCCCTATATATTTTGTTGTGGCTTGTTGATGTAGAGTGCACTGCAAGAATACCTAGATGGGCTCTCACTCCTTGTAACTACCTCAAAATTCTGATTCAAAAACCCCAACTCCACATTTTTATTCCTAGGGTGTAAAACAACTTGTCCAAGAGGAAAAATCACCTCGTTTACCACAAATTATATTTCTAAGCCAAGACGCCAATCTTTGTAATATCTCCTTTAAAGACACTTTCCCTAACCAAGGACAAAGAGTAGAAATCTTCACCAGAGGCTTTGATCAACAAATCTAAGTGATGGTAGACTTTTTTTAGACACCAAGGATAGGGAATCCGCAAATGGATTCAGTTCTATAGACCCAAGGATGGTCAAACACTAACTAGCCTAGGATTCCTTATAGCCCTATCCAGAGGATTTTCAAGAATAAATTTCTAACACAGAAGGATCTAACTGATCTGATTAGGTTTCTAGATACCCTTTATGGATTTTTGAAGCCCCCAAAGCCTTAGCACTTCACTCTACTCTTGCACAACTAAACTCTTGCAAAGCTCACAGACCTAATTAGTTAGGTTAGGCTTGGATTACTAAGCAAGTGGTCTAAGGTGGGTTCATATAATGAACACAAGGGCTTAGATAATTTTCTCTACCCCAAAATGGTCTAGATCCATCATTTATTTGATCCTCCCAATCATATAGTTCACATGCATGTGACTGTACTTAAGAGCCAGGCTAATTACATAGAGATAATTAGCTTAGGGCTTTGTCTCAAAAATCATAGAACCAACATTGAGCTTCTGAGATTTAGGAATATTTAGGAGAATGATCCTAACTTGCATTTCCCAAGTGGTCAAGTAGATCAACTGGATAAATCCTAGGTTAGCATCACATCTTTGGAGCAGACCCAGTAAACTAGGGATTCTCAGATAGTGAGTAAACAAAAATCTCTAACTCCTATGAAACTTCACCAAAACAAATGAAACCAGCTGGAATGTTGTAATAACTCAAAACATCACAGAGCTATGTAACTAGATCCACAAAATGAATCTGTACCAGGCCCTACACAATCCAAATAACTCAAAACACTCTTCTATTTCCTTCTCTGAACATCAAGCATTGTACACAGTAAACTCTAACCTTCCTAGAAGGCATAAGATCAAAAAATACCATCATATTGGCATTACAGATGCTCCCAAAAGTTGGTGTGTCCATTTCCATTTGATTTTTCATTCCTCGAGCAACATTTTGCAAAATTTGCTCATGTAACATTTTGCAGGGTAAAAGTACAATAACCTGTCACCTTTTAGGCTAACTTATCAGCACAGCTGAAATTTAGTGTTTCTAACTAAATATTAATCTTGGTCAAACATATAGTATATCTAGATTCATTCTATCTAAGTTAGATAATTTCTTTAACTTTTCCAATTGGAAATGTTTATTAAATGTATTTTTTATACCACTTTGAGTCGAATTACCATAGAAATAAAATTATTTCAGAAAAAGTGACGTTTCAATAACTCCTAGTCTTTTTAATGATATTTAAAAAAAATAAAAAAATACCCTTTTGTAGAGATCAAAGTCAAGGATATCCTCATATAGAGTTTACAGTATTTTAATTAGACATAGTCTATTTTAATTTAAAAATATTGAATGTAATTAATTTAACAGTCAAGCAGTCGTTGATTCAGAAAATATAAAAAAATGATAAATCAATTCAAAAAAAAATTAAAATCATAGAAAACACTAGACAAGAGAGTCCTCTTGAATAATATGTAATTTATTTGGTTTTTTCTATAGTTTTGATAGGGAAAAAGTGGTGGGATACAAACATTGTTGATTTCAGGTAAGTTCAACTTTGAAAACTTATAACGGGAAAACTATAGATGGAAAACACTTCTTTCTTTTTTTTTACACTAGCTATACATGTCATCTAGAACATATTCTGAAATTGGATGAAAAAAAAATGTTTTACTTATAATTATTTGGCGGGAAGTAAACTCCTTGATTTACAGTATTTTTCAGGAAATGAAAAAGTGGACCTAAAAAATTCAAAAAATATAAATTAATTTTGGTTCAATTTCTAAAAAAATAATTATAGGCATATAATTCATCCTATTTCACATTTCATCAGTTTACATCATCTTCAAATTCTCAACAAAAATGTGACTTTTATGCCCTTGAAGTTTTACAGTTTTGGTGTTGTTAACCTTTTCCTTTGTAAAAGGGTGACAAATTATTGTGCTTTTACCCTGCAAAAAGACAATTTTTTGGCAACATTTTTCAAATTTTCTATTTTGAGTAAAGTGCCAACACTACCAACCTTTAAGGGTGTGGGAGAGGTCTAAAACATGCCAAGAGCCTATCCTAAGGTCTCAAAACATAAAATTCTAACTAAAGACTAAAATCACCAAAAGAAACTAACATGGTCTATCATGGTTTCAGGAACCCGTAAGGTTTATAACCTACCTTAGGGTCCTTCACCTTACATAATAGACCCAAACATGCACACACTAGGGTTATCCAAATGATTCACTCCTTATTAAAATCAAACTAACACTGAAATAGCGATTGTAGGAGGTGCCCTGCACTATACTCCCCATGGTAAAAGTAACTCAAGTCTCTTGAGTTGGGAGGTCTTCAAGTGGATAGCCTATCTTCTGAATGTCTTTAGGGGTCATCCAGGTAGCACCTTCAATAGGTTGGGTTTTTCATTTGACTAAGTACTCATAGTAAGTGCTCCTCCTATTTTTGTTGTTCACTCTCTTATCTAGAATGCAATCAATCTTAGGAGGAGTTGCTTGGGGCATGTCCTTGAGTGGTTGGAGTGTAGGAGGTTCTAGATTACTTGCAAGATCATCAGTAATAACAACACCTTTATAAGAAGAGATATCTGCAACATTAAATATAGGAGATAAACAATTGTGAGAAGGTAGATCAATCTTATAGGCATTATTGCCACATTTCTTCAGAATCTTGAAAGGACCAAGATTTTTCATCATAAGCTTTGTGTATTTCTCCTTGGGTAGTCTCTCCTTCTTGAGGTGAATAATCACCAAATCTCCCACTTTGAACTGTAAGTGTCTCCTCTTTTTTTTATCTTGTGCTTTGTACTTATCAGTGGTATGCTACAGTTTGGGCTGCACTTGTTCATGGATGTTCTTCATCAGTTCAGCAAAGTCTTCTACTAATGCACTTCTTTTTTCCATGTCTTTGATATATCTAAGCTCCAATACCCCTCTAGGGCGAGTTCCATATACAATCTGAAATGGAGGTAAACCAGTACTCCTATTGACTGAATCATTGAAAGAGAATTCTACTTGTGCTATGATTGTATCCCAAGTGGCTCCATGCTCTTGGGTGAGGCATCTTAAAAGTTTCCCAAGGGACCTATTTATGACTTCTTTCTGACCATCAGACTGTTGGTGATATGCAAATGACAGAGATACATTTATTTCTATATTTCTCCGTAGTGTTCTCCAAAAATGTCCTAAAAACTTAGGATCCCTACCTGATATGATTGAAAATGGGAGTCCATGAAGTCTTACAACTTCTCTAAAGAATAATCCTACTATGTGAGATGAATCATGAGTTTTTCTACAAGGAATAAAGTGTGCCATCTTTGAAAATCTGTAAACTACAACATAAATGCTATCAAATCAGGACTTGGTCTTTGGAAGACCTATGAAAAATTCCATACTTACTAAATCCTAATGTTTTGAAGGGATGGGAAAAGGAGTGTAAAAACCTGCAATGGAGGTGTGCCCTTTTTCTTATTGGTAAACTGAACAACTTTCCACAAAACTCCTAACATATGTCTGCAACTTGGGCCAGTGGAAGTATCTTCTAATAATCTCTAATGTTTTATCCACCCGAAAGTGACCAGATAGGCTTCCACAATGATTTTCTTTGATAATGTTGTCCCTCATGGATCCTTTTGGGACACACAATGAACTACCCTTGAAAAGAAGACCATCCTGTACAACAAAACTCTGAGAAATTAGTGTGGTATTTGTCTCTCATCTTAGTGAAAATTTGGTAAGCCTCTTTGAAATCTTCATCCATAGCATACTTATCCTTCATGGCATAAACTCCAACACTCTCCAACTGAATGGTTTTGGTGGTTAGGTGTCTCCTACTAAGAGCATCAGATACTTTGTTTACAATCCCTTTATTATGCTTGATAGAAAATGCAGATGACTGTAAGAATTCCATCCATTTCACATGTCTGTGATTAAGTTTCTCCTGTCTACTAAGAAAGCTAAGTGCATGATTATTAGTAAATACTACAAATTCCATTGGCACCAAATAATGCCTCCATTTCCTAAGTGACTAAATCATTGCATACATTTCAAGATCATAAGTACAGTATTTTTTCTTATCTTCATTGAGTTTCTCACTGAAAAAGGCAACTAGCCTCCCTTCTTGGCTCAAGACTCCCTCAATGGCTTTATTCCTTACATCGAATTCCACTGTAAACACCTTGTGAATATATAGTAGGACTAAGATAGGTTTCTCTATAATCTTTTTCTTCAACAACTCATTAGCTTCATTAGTCCATTAAAATATGCATTTTCTTCCACCTTTAATGGTGTTGATAATGGGGACACATATGCCACTAATATTTCTGATGAATTTCCTATAAAAGGTACATAAACTATGGAAACTCTATACCTCTGAAGGAGTAGTAGGAGGTGGCCAATTGAGGATGAATTCAACTTTGGAAAGATCCATCTTTAGAATATTCTTGGAGATCACAAAACCTAAGAACGCAAGTTCTTCTTGAAGGAATACACACTTCTCTATATTTATCTTTAACTGTTCCTCATGGATTTTTCTCATTACCATGTCCAAATGCTTGAGTTTCTGTTCTCTATTCCTTCTAAAGATCAAAATATCATCAAGATAAACAACAACAAATTTATTAAGAAAAGGCTTCAACACTTCATTCATTAGTCTGATAAAAGTGCTTGGAGAATTTGAGAGGCCAAAAGGCAGCACAAGCCATTCATAGAGTCCTTTTATGGTCTTGAATGTTGTCTTCCATTCATCTCCCCCTCTTATTCTTATCTGATGGTTACAAATCTTGAGATCTTTCTTGGATTAATAGCTTGCACCCCCTAAACTATCCATCAAATCCTCTATTCTAGGCATAGGAAACATATATTTGATGGTTATCCTATTTATTTCCCTAGAATATGTACATAGTCTCTATGTTTCATCTTTCTTGGGTGCTAGGACTACAAGGACAACACTAGGACTCACACTTTTCTTAATGAGACATTTTGACATTAATTCTTTAATCATCCTTGCTATCTCTTGGTTTTGTTCAGGGGTCATCTTGTAATCTTCTTTGTTTGGAAGAGTGGCCCTTGGTATGAAGTCTATACAATGACTTACTTCTATTTTAGGTGGAAAAGACTCTGGTGTACTCTCAGCTATGATACCCTTATACTGGTCTAACAGTGTTTTGACATCTTTGGGACCTACATCCGTAGTAGGAGCCTTGACCTTTTTCTCTTTCACTGTTATCTTTTTGGGCCTCACTACTAATGCATAATAAGGTGTATCCATTTCTTTTAGTACCTTCATGAATTCTTTCTCTCCTACATGAAAGACACTACTAGTAACATGTTTTTATTTTTCACAATCAGGGAGTGGATTCATCACATACTCAACACCATCCTTAACTATAGTATAGACATTAGAATTTCTATCATGCTTGGCATCTACACCAAATTGCTAGGGTCTACCTAATAAAAAATGACATGTATCCATCTCTCTGATATCACATAGAACTCTGTATGTATACTCCCATATCTTGAATCTACCCAAACTTGTTCATTGATGATGGTTTGTTTCTCTTTTGTCAACCAAGAAGCAATATAATTTAAAGGATGAGGGATTACATGCAACTTCAACTTAGTAACTAATTCCCTAGATTCAATATTATTAGTGGATCCAAATTCAACTATAACTTTGCATACCTTGTTATTCCCCTTGCATCTTGTTCTGAATAATGACTTCCTCTAAGGTGGTTCTGCATTAGTAGGTACTCTTAGGAGTGTCATTTGCATCATGAGGCATTCTCCTTGTTATGGATTTGCAGGTCTAGAAGTTGCAGATTGATAGGAGGATACACTTTGACAGTCATCTTCTTGGGTGATTTGTACTCTTCTATCCCATTCTTTTCTGTTGGTTCCATTCTTGTTAGGTAATCTAAACGACTAGTGTCCAATTTTATTGCAATTAAAACATATCCTAGTGAATACACTAGGTCCTCTCCCACCAAATCTCTCTCTACTATTTGATCTTCTACAACTGAATTTTCCTCTATTATTGTGTTCTCCTTCTGACTCATGGTTACTAAACACTTCTTGACCTGTTTTAAATGGTCCTCTTCCATTGAACCTACCTCTGCCTCTAAAATTACTCCCTCTACCTCTGTTATTTTGTTCTCCTCTCCTCTTCTATTTTTCTTCAATTTTTAGTTCCATTTGAAAACACTTATGTAATGATTCAGGGTTGAATAAACTCATTTCATCTTGAATGCTATACTTCAGTCCATTTAGGTACCTTTCAAGCTTGTGATTCTCACTCTCTGGGACTTTGGCCTTCAAGGTCATTCTATGATACTCTTCAGTGTACCCACTCACATCAAGGGCTTTTTGCCTTAGAGTTTGCAACTTTTTATGGAGGGTGATCTCATAGTCTTCTAGTACAAACTGTCTTTTGATTTCCACTAACATCCTATTTCATGTTGAGATAGGGTTTTTTTCTTCCTCCATACTTTCATTTTGTAGAAAATTCCACCAAATTAAGGCAGGGCCTTTAATTTTGGATTTTTCCACCTTGACCTTCTGATTTTCAGAGACATTGTCACACTCATAGTAATTCTCCAAAGATTCTATCCAATCCATAAATTCTTTAGGGTCCATTTTCCCACAAAAAATGGGGATTCTTCTTCTTCTTCTTCTAGAGTGCACCGCAATAAGACCTAGATGGGCTCCCACTCCTTGTAACTACCTCAAAATGTTGATTCAAACACCCCAACTCAACATTTGTCTTCCTAGGGTGTAAAACAACTTGTCTAAGAGGCCAAATCATACCTTTTACCACACCTTAGCTTTCAAAGCCAAGATACCAATCTCTGCAAATATCTCCTTTAGGGACACTTTCCCTATCAACAAATCTAAGTGATGGTAGACTTTGTTTAGACCCCAAGGATAGGGAATCTACCAATGGATTTAGCTATATAGACCCAAGGATGGTCAAACACTACCTAACCTAGAATTCCTTGTACCCCTATCCAGAGGGTTTTTTGAGAATAAATTTCTAACACAAAAGGATATAACTGATCTAATTAGGTTTATAGATACCCTTTATGGATTTTTGAAACCCCACAAAGCCTTATCACTTCACTCTACTCCTGCACAACTAAACTCTTGCAAAGCTCACAGACCTAATTAGCTATTTTGGTTTAGTTTTTTGATTTCTACTTGGAAATGTATCCTAATGGATTGGGAAAGGCTTGATCTTCCTAGGAGGTGTCTATATAACCTGAGTTCTTACAAAACTATGCTTGGTTTCATTATTCCAATCATACCCCTGCATTCAAACACCGTTAGTTTAATGGAAAACACCTAACAAAATACACTAGATTCACCTAGGGATTACCATTAAAATTGGTTAAACTACTTCTCTAAGCTCCTCCCTCCATCTGTACATTATACAAGGGCTCCTCTACCATATCCATCATGACCATGATGAAATTCGTAGTGGATATCTATGGGGGAGCCATTTTACACTAAACTTCTCTATCAACACTAGTAAACTACTAAGAAAGAAATGAATTTACAAAACTAATCTAACTAAAATAATCCAACACCATATTGAATGGTTTAATCCATTCAATAACACTATGTAACAAAAGCAAGCGACTATGAACAAAAATAGTGAACAGAGCAACTTCTTTCAAATTCAAAAAAATTCTCCACATCAGCCCACCCTTGGGAAATGGACCACCTCATATAGTTTTATGCTTTCCCCATGTTTTTAGGTGGTTAAAATAACTACCCATCCTCAAAGATCAAAGGGAATCAAATCTTTGTAATGTTGTCATGCAACTTTGCAAAGTTGCAAATGTTGTCATGACAACATTTTGACAACTTTTACATTTTTGCATAAAACATAATCTAATGACCTCTAACCTATATGAAATGATGTAGAAACATCATAAAGGCCATTTTAAGAACATTTCCAAGACTTCCTAATCCTTGAAGGCTTTTAGACCCAAATTCTCAACATTTAGGCTTTCTACCACTAAACACTTATCAAAGAAAAAATAAACTAGAGTGAACTAATCCTAGTCAAATCCACCTAGCTACAAACTCATAAGACTTTCTAAGTTAGAAGAAACTATACCTGACTTGGATAGGGTCAGTACAAGCCACAACCAAAATTGAAAATAGGATTTAGCCTAGGTTCTCCTACACCATTCTCCCCAAACAAAAATATTTCAATCCACCCTTGGATTGAGCAAGTTGGAGTCAATTCCCAACTTCTTAAAATTTGTCTGTTTGATCCAAGTGGCCTTTGCATCTCCTTAGCCATGCCACTTAGATGCTCATTGTAATTTATTTGTCTAATCTTCTTTTAGACCCTTGAATGAAGCACCTTCTCTTCTTTCTTATATGGTTTAGTAGTTAAGTTCAGGTCTTCCACTTCTTTTATTACTTCAGTAAGAATCTAATCTAGATCTGGAGTATGCCCCTTATAAAGGACCAAATCTGCAACATTCAAGACCAGAGACAAACCAATATACTCTGGGATTTTAACTTTGTAAGAATTGTTTCCATTTTTGGCTAGAATAGTACATGACCCTAATCTCCTCATCTGTAACTTTCTTGGCACTCCCTTCTGTAACATTGCCTTGTTTAAATGGACCATTACAAGATCCCCCACATGTAATTATACTTCCTCTCATACACCTTCTACTTAATCTTTGCAGTATTTTATGTCAAAGTCTTTGTCACTGATTCATGCACCTCTTTCATGGAGTGTGCAAAGTCTTCTGCATAGGCACTCCCTTTGGATCCATCCTTTAACTCTCTAAGTTAAAATATTCCTCTAGGATGTAGTCCATAGAAAATTTGAAATGGACTTCTTCCAGTGGTCTGGTTGATTGTGTCAATGTAGGCATATTCTTCCTATATCAATAGTTGGTCCGAAGCTTGACCATACTCCTTAGTGAGACACCTCAATAGGTCCCCTAGACCTCTATTCACTACCTTAGTTTGACCATCTATCTGAGGGTGATATGCAAACCCAAGGAACAAAATGGTTCCTAATTTTTGCCATAGTGTCTTCCAAAAGTGACTCATGAATTTTGTGTCTCTATTTGAACTATTCTTAATGGTAACCCATGGATTCTCACCATGTGATTGAAGAAAAGATGTGAAATGTGACAAGCATAATGTATAGTCTTACAAGGGAAAAAATGTGTCATTTTGCTGAATCTATCTATTATGACATATATACTGTCAAATACCTATTTTTTCCTTAGCAATCATACAAAAAATTCCATGATCGAGCATTCCCAAGGTATACATGGAATGGGGAGAGGTTGATAAAAGCTTGCATTGGAGTATGTGCCCTTATCTTTCTGACACACTACACAACACCCCACATACTTTCTGATATCTAGACTCATTCTTGGCCAAAAAAAAAACCTATGCACCAACTCTTGGGTCTTATTGACTCCAAAGTGACCACTAGGTGCCCCATTATGCTTCTCTTGAATTGGATTTCCCTAATTGACCCCCTAGGGACACATAACTAACTTCCCTTAAAAAAAAAATCACTCTGCAATGTATAATTAGATAAATCTCCATGAAAATGATTCTTATGTTCTTTACATACCTTGTATATCTCTACAAAGTCTTCATCCTCTGAATACAAGTCCTTAAAATTATCAATACCTATGTTCTACAATTGTACTTCTTGTATTTTCATAAGTCTCCTACTAAGTGTATATACTACTTTGTTATGTAATCCCTTGTTATGCTTGATGTTGAAGGTGTAATCCTGCAATTACTCCACCCATTTCATGTGTTTGTGACTGATATTGTCTTGGGAGTTCAGAAAAATTAGTGCTTGTTTGTCTGAATACACAAAAAATTCTTTGGGATGCAAATAGTGCCTCCATTTCCATAGTTCTTGGAATAGAGAATACATCTCTAAGTCATAGGAAGGATACTTCCTCTTTGCATCACCGAGATTCTCACTATGAAAATCCATTGGTCTCCCTTCTTGGCTTAAAACAACCCCAATAGAAAAATTTCTAGCATCATATCAACTGATGGGGACACTCCTATGGTTCCTCTACTCCTATTAGATCTCTCGATCAATTTCAAACACTCTTCAATCCTTCCCAACTCTACTATGCATCCATATGTCCAATCAAGGTAACTATGATCCCAAACTATTATTGGCAATAGAAATAGGTTTTCACACTATTTACCCTTCACTTTCAATCAATATTGACTCATTTTGATAGTTTCTTTCATATATTTCCCATCGAGTTCATTCTTTCCTTGTTTCTAGGCCTTGTAGCCTTTTTAGCCCAATTAGGCCTCCTAAAACTAGTAATCTTGGAATTACTTCAAAATTATCTTTAAAAAACTCCAAAATAATAGTGGATTGTTTCTAAGGACCTCCTAGGCTTAAATATTTCCTAGGTATTTGGTCTCCAAAGTTTCTGTACATAGGACTTTCAGTAAATGCCTATTTTAAAGGGTTTCTAGGGCATGTAAACTAGTCTGTCTTCTTTTGTTTTCTAGTGTGCTTCAATGAGATCCACTACATTCCTCATTGCATAAACATGACCATGACACTTTCCTCTACACCTCTTCACTCGAGATTGGCACAAACCAATCCATTAAACAAGGCTTCTTGCCCCTGCAACTGTGCAAACTCCTAACCGGACACCTTTGTACTTGCCTAGGTCTTGCTTGCATAAATAGCTACCCTACATAAAATGAAACCTAAATCCATATTTACACTATTTATAGATTTCCCTTCTTGGTTCCAAGTGGCCATTGAGATTCAACCACTAGAACTCAAGAAGGATCCATATTTACATGGTTAACACTATTCAGGACAGTGAACTAGAAGAAACTAAAGAATTTACAAAATGACAAAGAATGACACAAAATTATCAAATCAACTCCAATAAAATTAATTACATAATAATAAAAAACACTTCAAATCATTACATTAGACCATTAAATCTATTAGGGTTGGTTGATGGCTAAAAAATAGTCTCTCTATCACCAAAATAGTGCTTCCACTAAGTCAGTCTGTACAATCTAACAACCTACCCTTCAATTAGGGTTTGGGTAACCTTATATAGTCCATCCCAACATGTTCAGACCCTAAGGTTTTAATTTTAACCCATTTAATGTCGAATGCAACATTCTAGGAAATGTTGTCATGACAACTTTACAAAGTTGCAAAGTTGTCATGAACAGCTTTAACAACTTTTGCAATTATGACTTACAACTGCTCTAACTTGATAAAATCAATCCAAAATAATTCCATTGGTTTCCAAAGAACTTAAAAACAAAAAAATCACATATGTCCCTCCATTTTGGGGTTCTGTTCATTGTTTGACCAACTTTGCCTTTCCTTGTCACCTAGTGTAAACATACTACTTAGGACCTTCTTGGACCAAACCAGAGACAAAACCTAAAAAATCCTATTTACACACACACCTTGGGACTTTATCTTATTCCTTATTCATTAGTGGTTTGATAGAACCACCTACAAGCCAAAATTGAATCTAGGATCAAACTAGGACCCTAAGGTGCTCCTGCACCATTTCCCCACGCAACAAGAAAGTCAGGGAACCTAAGGTGTGATGAGATCTATGTTGATGCCATGCTTCTTGAAATAATCCTTTGCTATCAAAGTAGGCTTTGATTCAAGTTGGTGCTCCCTCTTTACTAGATGCTTCATGTAGGTTTTTTTCCTAGTCCTCTTC
Organism: Thuja plicata; assembly: GCA_018584345.1. NCBI lineage: Eukaryota > Viridiplantae > Streptophyta > Pinopsida > Cupressales > Cupressaceae > Thuja > Thuja plicata. Next base: position 1,514,299 of record MU227293.1, read on the forward strand.
TTCACTCTAGAATCCATAATTCTTTAAGCTTGTGGCTTAGTTGGACTAGGTAAACCAAGTCCTTCCACATCCTCTTCCATGTCTATATTGTACTCCTTCTCTGTGACATCAAGACCTTTGTATTTTATCAAATCCTTCACATTGAAGATAGGAGAAATGGACATATCCTTTGGTAAATCTACTTTGTAGGCATTGGAGACATACTTAGCCAACACCTTACATGGATCAATCCTCCTCATTTGTAGATTGCTTACTATGCTTTTTTGTAGTCTGGATTTATTAAAAACACCATCACCAAGTCTCCTACCTCAAACTATAAGTCTCTTCTCCTTTCATCTACTTAAGCTTTAAGCTTATGACTAGCCTCCATTAATATCCTTCTCACCTACTCATGGACCTCTATCATTGACTAAGCAAAGTCATCTGCATGTCCATTGATCCCTTCATAACCTTTTAAGTCCCTAAGTTCAACAACACCCCTTGGATGTAATCCATATACAACTTCAAATGGAATCTTACCAGTAGTCTTGTTTGTACTGTCATTATAGGAAAACTCAGCTTGAGGGATGAATTGTTCCCATCCTTGCCCATACTCCTTAGTTAGACACCTTAGAAAATTACCAAGTACTATGTTAATTACCTATGTTTTTCCATCTGTTTGAGGATGATATATAAAGTTATGTGCTAAGTTGGTTACAAATATTTTCCAAAGTGTTTTCCAGAAGTGCCCCATGAATTTCACATCCCTGTATGATACAATACTAATTGGAAAACCATGTATCCTTACTATTTATTTAAAGAAAAGATGAGAAATATGACTGGCATCATGAGTAGTTTTACAAGGGATAAAATTACTCATTTTATTAAATCTGTCTACTACCACAAACACACTATCCAAACAAGTTGGTTTTCTAGGTAACCCCACTATAAAGTCCATACTTATGCACTCCCAAGGACTATTAGGGATGGGAAATGGTTGATAGAGCCATGCATTTGAAGATCTTCATTTAATTTTTTTATTTTTGACATATTCCACATTTCTCAACATACCTCCTTACATCCTTTTGTGTTTTAGGCCAATGATAAAAATCCTTCCATGAGATCTAGGGTCTTGTCTCACCCAAAATGTCCACTCAAACTTCCATTATGCTTCTCTTGGATGATTTTCTCCCTCATGGTACCCCTTGGAACGCATATTTGTTTTTCCTTAAACAATAATCCATTCTACAATTTATAGTTAGCATAATCACTATGGAAATGGTTTTCAAAATTAGTGCATACCTTATAAATCTCTGAGGAATCTACACCTCTTTCATATAGATCCTTGAATCCTTCAACTCATGTACTCTGCAACTCTATTTCTTGGATAGTGAGAAATCTCCTACTAATTGTATCTGCAACTTTTTTGTTCACTCCCTTCTTATGCTTGATTGTAAATGTATATGGCAGTAGAAAATCCGTCCACTTTATGTGTCTAAACCTAAGCTTCTCTTGTGTATTGATGTAGCTAAGAGCTTGGTTAACTCTGAATACCACAAATTCTTTTAGCAGCAAATAGTGCCCCCACTTCTTGAGAGCTTGAACCAATGCATAAAACTCCAAGTCATAAAATGAATATGTAGACTTTGCCTCATTTAACCTTTCACTAAAGAAGGCTACTGGCCTTCCTTCCTGGCTTCGAACTATAGCCACTACTATATTGCTAGCATCACATTTTAGAATGAACAATTGTCAAAAATTGGAAAAACCACAATGGGTTGTGTAGCCACTTCTTTTCTCAATCGTTCAAATCCTTCATTGGCTTCCTTGGTTCATATGAACTTTTTCTTCACTCCACCCTTTATAGTATCTAGGAAAGGTGCACAAATTTCACCAAACCTCCTGACAAACTTCCTATTAAACTGAGCCAAACCATTGAAGCTTATCACGTCTATCCCTATTTTTAGAGTAGGCCAACTTAGGATTTATTCTACTTTGATTTTGTCCATTTTTAGATCACCTTGGGAAACTACAAACCCTAAATAGACAAGTTCTTATTTCATGAACATACTTTTCTCAAGGTTAATGGTTAGCTTCTCTTCTTGGAGTTTCTTCAACACAATCTTTAGGTGTTCATATGCTCTTCTTTGGTTTTACTAAAGATGAGGATCTCATCTAGGTAGACTACTACAAATACACCTATGTAATCTTTCAAGACTATGTTCATGACCCTCATAAAAGTACTAGGTGCATTTGTAAGCCCAAATGATATTACTAACCACTCATAGAGGCCCTCTGTGTTTTTAAAGGTAGAATTTCACTCATCCCCCTCTTTCATCCTAATTTGATAATATCCACTCTTAATGTCTATTTTAGAAAAGTACTTAGCACCCCTAAGATAATCCATCAAGTCTTCTATTCTAGGAATAGGAAATCTATACCTAATTGTTATACTATTTATTGTCATAGAGTCAGTACACATCCTCCACTTACCTCCCTTTTTAGGAGCCAAAACTACTGCAACATCACAAGGGCTGATTCTCTTTGTCATTAGAACCTGGTCCAAAATCTCTTGAAATTGTCTTGCAATCTCCTTGTTTTGTTCTGGTGTCATCTTGTAAGCATCTTTGTTAGGCAATGATGCCCCTAGCACAAAATAAATCTAATGACTGATTTCCCTTTGTGGAGGTAGTGTAGCTAGTGTCCCGTCACTTATGATGTCTTTGAATTGATCCAAAAATTTTCTAACTTCTATAGGCATAGGTGTCTATTGGGTGTCTCTTCCTCCTTTTGTTTCACCGGGATAGAACAACCAACTTCATCTTCTTCATTTGTGTCTTTTAGAAACTCTTTTCCACTCATTAATAGTGTATCAGTGTCCTTCCTTTCCACTATATCCACCTCTATCAAGGACTGTATCTTACAAGTAACTCTATTCTTCTTGAATGAGTACTTTTTCTCCTAGCCATGGTGGAATTCTTCTCTGTCATGCTGCCACGGGCTTCCAAGAAATAGATGGAAAGCATCCATTGGTAGCACATCACAAAGTATCTTGTCCCAATACTTCCCTATGGTGAAGTCAACCCATACTTGTTCATTTACTAGTATGTTTTTCCCCTTGTTCAACCAATTGACTTTATAGGGGTTAGCATGGGGTATCTGGTTCAATTTCAACTTCTGCATGGCCTCCTCTAAGATCACATTATCTTTTGAACCTGAGTCTATGATGAATCTACACAATTTTGTCATGAATCTTGCACTTCAGCCTAAAGAGTGCTCTCCTTTGTTTGTGTTCTTATTTGTTAGGTTATTTGATCAATATCCTCCTAAGCATTAGGTTTTCTCCCTTCTCTAAATCAAGACTTATCTCTGGGTATTTATTATTGTCTTCTTCTTGCACATATACAATTTTATTTTCTCCTTGTGAAGATGATGGCTTATTTGGACACCTATAGGTAGGATGACCCAATTGTCCATAGTTATAACTCTTTATTGAAGAAAAATGTGAGCTTATTCAAAAACCACCATTTCTACCTCTTCCACCACTATGATAAATTATTCCTCTTCCGTAGTTACCACTATTGCTTGGCTCATTTTTTTGTTCAATGAGCTTGGAGTCTCCTTGACCTCAGGTTTAATTGCTTCTACCATTAGAACCTCCTCTATCTCCTCCTCTAGAATCTCTACCTCTTCATCTACTCCTAGAGCTTGAGTCTTGCTTCTTTCTAAGATTTTATTCCACCTTAAGGGCCATTTGGAAACAACCATGGATAAAAGTTAAGGTACAAAAAGGTTTAGTTCCTCTTGAATGTTCCACCTAAATCCATTGAAATACCTAGCTAATTTTATGCTTTCTATCCCTTGCACTCTGGACCTAAGGCATAATTTTTGAAACTCTTATGTGTAAGAAGTTACATTTAATTCCTTTTGTCTGAGATTCAATCTCTTTTTATAGATTTGGATGTCATAATCCTCTGGTAGATAATTTTCTTTTACCTTAGCCACCATAGCCTTCCAATTAACTATTACCCTTCCAATTGACTAATGGCTTCTGCCCTTCTTTTTCTCTTTCTTCTTGCAACAACTTCCACTAACTTAGTTCTTGTCCTCTGAATCGTGATTAAGCTATCTACACCTTTTTCCCCTTTGTAATCCCACTACATTCAAAGTTATTCTCCATGCTTTCAACCCATTACATCACAAATTTTGCATCCATTCAGCCAAAGAATATAGGGATACCTTATAATGCTTTGCCACTTAGTTCTTTAAGGGCTTTGAGGAAGGGTTCCTCAGGTAGTGGAGGGTCTGGTTCTGGTTCTACATTATCTTCAATTTTAGCCTTTCGTTTATCTTTATCATCTTCTAACTCTTCTTTCACCTTACTTGTCATCTCTCCAACTTCTATCAATTTATGTTTCATCTCCTCCATATCTTCTTCTAGGAGTCTATTCTTTTCTTTTTGATCTAAAAAAATTTATTGCCAAATCAGCATTTGTCACCATGGTGCTCTCACCAGTTGATTCACTCACCTCTAGTATTCACACTTACTTCCCAAGCCTTTCAATGGATCTGATACCACTTTAATGGGGACATCTAACATACAAGAGATTTCTTGCACTTCCCAAGGTCCTTCCTATGACCTTACTAGGGTACTTCACTCAACCCTAATTATAGGACAATCCTATGGTTCCTCTACTCCTATTAGATCTCTCCAACAATTTTAAACACTTTTCAATCCTTCCCAGCTCTATTGTGCATCCATAGGTCCAATCAGGGTAACTATACTCCCAAACTTTTCTTTGAAATAGAAATAGGTGTTCACACTATTTCCCCTTCACTTTTAATCAATTTTGACTCATTTTGATAGGTTATTTCATATATTTCCCATCGAGTTCATTCTTTCCTTGTTTCTAGGCCTTGTAGCCTTTTTAGCCCAATTAGGCATCCTAAAAATAGTAATCTTCAAATTACTTCAAAATTCTCTTAAAAAACCTCCAAAATAGCTATGGATTATTTCTAAGGACCTCATAGGCTTCAATATTTCCTAGGTCTTAACTCTCCAAAGTATCTATACATAGGACTTTCAGCAAACCCCTATTTTTAAGGGTTTTTAGAGCATGTAGACCAGTCTGTCTTCTTTTGTCTTCCAATGTTCTTCAATGAACTCATATGCACTCCTCCTTGCATACACATGGCCATGAAATGTGACCCTACACCTCTTCACTTTAGATTGGCACCAACCAATCCATTAAACAAGCCTTCTTCCCTCTGCCACTGTGAAAAATCCTAACCAGATACCTTTGTACTCACCTACGACCTTCTTTCATAAATAGATCCCCTACATAAAATGAACCCTAAAGCCATATTTATACTATTTACAGATTTCCCTTCTTGATTACAAGTGGCCATTGAGTTTGAAGTACAGGAACTAAAGAAGGAGCCATATTTACATGGTTAACACTGTTCTAGACAATGAACCAGAATAAACTAAAGAATTTACAAAATTACAAAGAAATGCAAAAAATTATTAAATAAACTCCAAAAAACTTAATTACATAACAAGATATAACACTTCAACTCATTACAGTAGATCATTCAATCCATTAGGGTTGGATGATGGCTAAAAAATAGTCTCTGTATCACCAAAACAATGCTTCTACTAGGTCACTATACAATCTACAAACCCACCCTTCAATTAGGGTTTAGGTAACCTTATATAGTCCATCCCCACATGCGCAGACCCAAAGGTTGGGTTTTGGACCCATTTAATGTTGAATACAACATTCTAGGAAATGTTGTCATGACAACCTTGCAAAGTTGTCATGAGCAACTTTTGCAGCTTTTGTAATTATTCCTTACAACTACTCTAAATTTCTCAAATTGATCCAAAATCACTCTATTGGATCCCAAACCACTCAAAAAAAAAAAAAAAAACTCACATTTGTCCCTCCATTTTTGGGGTTTTGGTCATTTTTTGACCAACTTTGACTTTCCTAGTCACCTAGTGCAAACAGACTACTTAGGACCTTCTTGGACCAAACAAAAGACAAAAAATAAAAAATCCTATTTACACACACACCTTGGGACTTTAGCTTATTCCTTATTCATTGGTGGTTTTCTAGACCAACCTACAAGCCAAAATTGAAACTAGGATCAAACTAGGACCCTAAGGTGCTCCTGCACCATCAATTGTGAAGAGTCTCTAAAAACTTGGTAGTGTTAAGAGAGGTTGAGTGGAAATATTCTTCTTCAAAAACTCAAATCCTTGGTTAGCTTTCTGATTCCATACAAATTTTATCTTCATCGCACCTTTTATGGTATCCAACATAGGAGCACAGGTTGTACTAACCTTCTTAATGAATTTCCTATAGTATTGAACTTAGCCATGAAAGATCCTCTGTTGTAGTTTTGAGGGTAGATCAGTTTATGATGACTTCTACCTTTCTTGGATCCATCTTAAGGTTTCCTTGAGACAACACAAAACCAAGATACACTAGCTCCTTCTTTAATAACTCACACGTCTCCAGATAGATCATTAGCTTTTCTTCATGCAGTCTCTTAAACATTATTTGTAGATGCTTAAAATGTTCTTCTTTAGTCATACTAAAGATTAGGAAATCATCCAAATACACTACAACAAACTTACTAATATAGTATTAAAGTAATGTTTTCATAATCCTCATGAATTTGGATGGGGCATTTGATAGTCCAAATGGCATTACAAGCCATTCATATAAACCTTATGTGGCTTTGAACTTAGTTTTCCATTCATCTCCCTCTTGACCCTAAATTGATGATAACCACTCTTTAGGTCAAACTTAGTAAAGTATTTTTCTCCTCCTAAACAGTCCATTAGGTCTTCTATCCTAGGGATAGAGAATCTAAACCTAATGGTGAATTTTTTAATGGCTCTAGAATCAATGCATATCCTCCAAGTTCCTCCCTTTTTGGGTGCTAAGACACTGGGAACAACACATGGGCTTATACTTTTTCTAATTAGGCCTTGGTTTAGGAGCTCTTGGATTTTCTTGGCAATTTCCTCATTTTGTTGAGGGTTCATCTTATAAGAATCTTTATTTGGTAGGGTAGCTCCTGGGATAAATTCAATTTTGTGGCTAATAGCTCTCTTAGGGGGTAGGCTAGCTGGTTGTCCATCACTGACAATGTCTTTGTACTCTTTTAGCAACTCTTGCACTTCCATAGGAATTTTTGTCTTCTTTACTATCTTCTCATAATATTGTTCCTTTGGCTTCAATACAAAAGCATATCCTACTCCCTCTCCTTCTTCTAGAGCTTCTAAGAACTCATTTTCACTCACCAATAGAATATTAGGGCTTGTGGACTTCACTTATCCTTCTTCTGACAATGACTTTATTTTGAAAGTCACACCATCTTTCTTGAAAGAATATGCATTCTTGGCTCCATCATGCATGGTTTGTCTATCAAATTTTGATGGCCTTCATAGTAAAAGGTGACATGAATCCATAGGTAGGACATCACATAGTACCTTATCCTTGTACCTTCCAATTGAGAAGTCCACCCATACTTTTTCATTCACAAGGACATGTTGTCCTTTGTTCAACCAAGTAACCTTCTATGGATTACTATGTGGAATCCTCTTCATTTTGAGTTTACTAACTTCCTCCTCTGATACAATATTTTTAGTACACCCATCATTTTTCATTTCAGTATAAATAGTGTTTGTCTCTGGTTTGGTTCTTCTCTCACTGGTTCTTTAATCAGTGTTCTCCTTATCATCAGATTTTCTCCCTCTTCTGACTCTAGGGATACTTCATTGTGTTTTTTACCACCACTAGATTCCTCTTGAATAAAATTGACTCTTATCACTCCCTTGGGAAGTAGAGCCTTTCTCTGGAAACCTATAGGTAGGATGTCCCATTTGGTTGTAATGATAGCATTTCATGGTTGAAAATTAAGAACCGCTTCCTTGCTAATTGCTTCTTCCTCTCCAATTACTATTAGAGCCTCTTCCTCTATTGAAGCCTCTTTTTTTTGAGCTTCCCTCTTGTTTTTCAGTCAGCTTAGAATCTCCTTGAGTCTTTGATTCTGAAATTCTACCACCATATCCACTTCTTTGACCTATGCCATCTCTTCCTCTTCCTCTATCTCTAGTATTTCTTGTGTCTTGTTTCATCTTCAATTTTTTTCCACCTTAACTACAATTTGGTGGCATCTTTGGACTATGGTAAGAGTCAGTAGACTCAATTCATCTTGAATAATCCATCTTAGACCATTTAGGTATCTAGCTACCTTCACACTTTCATCTTCTGCAACTCTTGACCTCATGCACAACCTTTCAAACTCCTCGATGTAAAAGTTGACATCCAATTCCTTTTATCTTAGACTTTTCCTTTTCTTATGCAACTGAATTTCATAATCTTCTACAACATATGCCTTTCTAATTTTTGCTACCATAGCTTTCCAAGTGGCTATGGGTTTCTTTCCTTCTTTCTCCCTCTCATCTTGAATGAATTTCTACCAAGTGAGTGCATACCCTCTAAGTCTTTTCTTGGCCACTTTTACCTTTTGGGCTTCTGTTATCCCATCACACTCAAAGTGGTTTTCAAGTCCTTCAATCCAATCTAGGATTACTTGTAGTTCCATTTACTCACTAAAGATTGGGATTATTTCCAATGCCTTTCCACTTAAGGCTTTTAAGGATTTCAAGAAGGGTTCTTCAGTGAGGATAGGGTCTCATTCAGGGACCTCATCATCTATGGATATCTATTTACTCTTACCTTCAAATTTATCCTTCAACTTATTATTATTCTCTCACACTTGGTCGAATTTATTCTCTAAATGGGCCAATCTATCTCTGAGCAACATATTGTCTTCTTCTTTCTCATCCACTTTATTTGCAAGTTTTGCATTTGTGACCATTGTATACTCTCCTACTAACTCTTCCGGTTGAAACATTCACCGCAAGCCAAACCTTATTGGCTCTGATACCATTCTGATAGAAACTCCCAAGTGTGCTTGCACAAGCCTACTAGGAATCTAACTGTTCCTAGTTCTCCCAAGACCCTTAGCTTCCATCTAATTTATTTCAAGTCCTTACATAGCTAGTTTATGAATTCTACAACACCTCTCTTGTTATATTGTGGTGACTGATCAGGAATATATTATCTAGGAAAGTGTTTTACCTTTCTATAGTGCATGGGGTTATTTTTGGCCATATTTGGGACCGACATGTTCTAACCCTAAAGTGGCATAAAGATTGTATAAAGTGGCTTAGGGTTAGGGATTCATTATTATGTTGTATGTTTTCTTGTGGTGGTATTGAGCTATAAGGGATTGCGCTTGAAATCATATTGTAATCAATGGATAATAGAAAGAGTGGACTTGTTATTTGGTGGATGTAGCCCAAGGATTGGGTGAACCATGTTAAATCTTTGTGTCTTGTGTTCTCTTCTATTTTGGATTATTATTCTCTGATATTGGTTATTTTGCATGTAATTTTTAATTATGTCTTGTTTAATCCTAACAAGTGGTATCTGAGAGAGGTTGTCTTCAGTTATCTTTTGCAGGAATATCTCATGGTTTAATGGGAGTCTCACGGTTGAGTGGGAGCAATGGAAGATGAGGGTAGATTATAGGTTGAGAATTTTAATGGACAAAATTTTCAGTTGTGGAAAATGCAAATGGAGGACTATCTCTATCAGAAGGACTTGTGGAAAACATTGGAAGGAGTGACCAAGAAAGAGAAAACATTATCTCAGGAGAGTTGGGATATTCTAGATAGAAAGGCATTAGGTAGCATTTTCTTATGCGTGGCACAATCGGTTTTGTTTAATATTACCAAAGCAAAGAAAACTAAAGATTTGATGGAAGACTTATCAAAATTCTATGAAAAGTCTTCTTCTTAGAATAAGGTATTTCTTATGAAGCATTTATTTAATATGAAGATGGTATAAGGTGGGTTAGTGGCTGATCATTTAAATGAGTTTAACACAGTCACTAGTCAGTTATATTTTGTGAGTATAAATTAGGGATCTTTTGATTCTATTTTCTTTTCCAGAAAGCTGGAATGGTTTGATAATGGTTGTTAGTAAATTTTTTTCTAATACGAACACCTTAAAATTTTATTATGTTATTGTTATTCTGAGTGAAGATATTCATATAAAACTCTTAGGAGCATCTACATTAGGTAGTGTTTTAAATGTAGAAAGTAGAGGTAGAACAAGAGATAGAGGAAATAAATCTGGAAATCATGGGAAATCACGAGGGAAGTCAAAGGGAAAGAGGTCTCAATCAAGAGGACCTAGTGACTGCTGGTACTATGGAAAACTAGGTCATAAGAAGAAAGATTGCTAGTCTTGGAAGAATAAAGAAGGAGAAAAACATGAAGTTAATAAGGAGGCAAATGAGGTAAGTACTAAATCCAAATATGATGTTTTGATTCTTTCCCTTGATAATGTTGATGATTCATGGGTTCTAGATTTAGGGGCTTCCTTTCATGCTACACCCCATAGGAGTTATTTTATTGATTATGTTCAAGGTGATTTTGGGCAAGTTTATTTGGGAGATAATGAGCCCTGTCAAATTGTTGGGAAGGGAAGAATTAAGATTAAGTTGCATAATGGGAATCATTGGCTACTACAAGAGGTAAGACATGTTCCAAGGTTGAGTAGAAATTTAATTTCAGTAGAGCAACTAGGTGATGCAGGTTGCACAGTTACTTTTAATGATAAAAATTGGAAGGTTTCAAAAGGTTACTTAGTAGTAGAAAAAGGTGTGAAAGTAGGCACCTTATATATTTGTATAGGTAATGCTATTTCTTCTACTTTAAATATTACAGAGACAAGTAATTGTTTAGGAACAGTTGCTGCAGTTGAGCAGGTAGAAAATGAAAAAGTCACTGTGGATACTGAAACAACACTATGAAACAACAAACTTGGGCACGTGAGTGAGAAATGTATGAAATTAATTCATTTAAATAAATTTTTATGATGTCTGAAATATGTAAATTTCAATTTCTGTGAAAGTTGTGTGTATGGGAAACAAAAGAGAGTCAGTTTCTTGAAGTGTTAGGAAGGAAAAGAAAGATGATAAATTAGAGCTAGTGCATACATATGTATGGGGTCTGGCTCATGTTTCTGCCCTTGGCGGCTCTCTTTACTATGTTACTTTCATTGATGATGCAACTATAAAAGTCTGGATTTATTTCCTAAGGCAGAAATCTAAAGTATTTGAAACTTTTAAAAAATGGAAAATCTTGGTTGAAAATGAGACTGGAAAAAGATTAAAATGTCTTAGATCTGATAATGGTGGTGAGTGCTGTAGAAAATAATTTGAAGATTATTGTTCCTCTAATCGTATTCGTAGGCAGAAAATGGTTCCAAGAACTCCACAAGAAAATGGAGTGGATGAACACATGAACATGACAATAATGGAGCGTGCAAGGACTATGCGACTGAATTTTGGGCTCCCCTTAAACATGTGGGCAAAGGCTGTAAATACTACTATTTATTTAATTAACAGAGGTCCCTCTATCCTTTGGGTTTTGGTATTTAAAAGGAAGCATGGATTGGTAAGAAGGTAAGTTACTCTTTTCTCAGAACCTTCAATTGTGAAGAATTTGCACATATAGATTTTGAAAATAGTGTTAGAATAGTCTCAAAGGATAACTGAGAGGGGGGGGGGGGTGAATTAGTTATCAGCTAATTTTATTTTTTTCTTTTCTTTGATACAATTAATATAAAGTAAATGCACATTCATATAACACAATAGAGAACACAACAATTTTGGTTATGAGGAAACCAAATAGGTAAAAACCCTGGTGGGAATTAGCACCCACAAAGAACTGTACTTCAGTATAATTATCCCTATTAAGAGATCTTGCAACCCTGTTAGGATTTTTTATTTACAATACAATAAGTACAGAGACCCAGTTAAAGGTTAGACCCTGTTAGGACTCTTTTACAAGTAACCCTATTAGGGGTGAGGACTCACTGTCCAAAAGCTCACTACTAAAATGATGAAGGCTACAACCTTTAGTATAACAGATATACACTATATCTGATAGATGAACTGTTAGAGTAGACCTGCTATCTTGATTAGTTCTAGTGTGTTGTATACTTCCACTTCTTCTTTACATAGATATTTTCTTGATGAATGAAATGTTTCTACTGTCCCAAAACATTAGACATTCTGTCCTGCACTTGTTCTGTCTTTATTCTTCTCATTCACACTTGGTGTTCATCAAATGAACTACTATAAGTATCTTCTCCAAAGGATGTGATCTTCATCATCTCTAGGAGTCCCTTCAATACTTCTTTAGTTGGCCACATCATCCATGCAACCTGATTCGAAGCACACAACTCATACTGAATAGACGTGACACTTCAGAAAGTCAGCTCCACCAAATAAACTCTAACTTCACAATTTTGATAGAAAATTTTTGGCGTCTTTAGATAATTATCTTTAAATCATAACTAAAAATTAATACAAACATGTATATCCCAAAGATATGCAAAACTCAAGAGACACTGTATTTATGTCAGCTCTTAACAGATAATCTCCAAAAATTGTAACTGCCATAACTGATTAATCGTAACTCAACTGTAACTGCATATCTAACTCATCATGAATGCACATAGCATCTAGAACCTATATACACCATGGAAATAAACACGCATAGTACCAAAACATCTGTACTGATAATTACATATAGGATACCTGCTGTATATTATATATTGTCATCAATGACAAACATACAATCAATTATTTGCAAAGAAGCAAATCTCCAACAATCTCCCCCTTTGACATTGATGGCAACATATGATATCATCAACTCAAAGTGTCTTCCTTATTTTTACAATCTTCTTAATATCCTCATCAAAAGTTCCTCTTCACTGTGGCTTCTCTGTATACTCCCCCTTTGACATCAATGATAAAGGGTTTTAAACACCATTAAGCACAAGTACTACTCCAGAAGTAGAGTAGTCAACCATTCATCAGTCACCAAGGACTGATGTTCTTGCTACAAGTTCTAATCAGACTCAAGAAAGGGAATTACTCCCAACTTCTCCATGAGATACTCAAAAGTATCTTTTGATAATGGCTTTGTAAAAATATCTGCTAATTGTTCTTTAGTGCTCACATAATCCAACTTTACTTCTTTGTCACCAAATTTTTCTCTTTGAAAATGGTATTTGATCTCAAATTGTTTTGTTTTTGTATGCATTATAGGGTTCTTTGACATATTGATAGTACTGGTGTTGTCATAGGGAATAATAATAGGATAATCAATCTGAATACCAAAGTCTCTAATCATGTGTTTTATCCAAACCATTTTTGAATAATTCAATGCTGTTGCAACATACTCAATTTTGCTTGTTTACTGAGAGATACAATTCTTCTTTTTACTTGTCCAAGTGACCAATCTATCTCCAAGAAATACTGCTCGTCCTGATGTACTCTTTTTTCATCAACACAACCTACTCAATCTTCATCTGTGTACACATGAAGTTGTATATTGTCTGAGTTAGAATACCATAAACCATATTCAATAGTCCCTTTTAGGTATCTAAATATTCTTTTTATTTCCTTTAGGTCATTTTTCTTGGGTTCAGCTGCAAATCTTCCAACAATGCCAACTGCATTAGAAATATTGGGTCTAGATTGAGTAAGATATATGAGTTTTCTGATCATAGACTTGTATAGGGTCTTCTCAACTATTGTGGAATCATCATCTTTAGAAAGCTTGCTTCCTTTTATCATGGGGGTTCTTACTGGTTTGCAATCTTCCATCTTGAAAGTCTTCAATATCTCCTTCACATACTTAGACTGATTTATGAATATGCCTTTGTCTGTTTGTTTTACATTCAATCCAAGAATGTATTTGATAGGTCCAATCATGCTCATTTAAAATTCAATTTTCATTTCTTTGGCGAATTCTACATTAAGTTTTTCATTACCTCCAAAGATAATGTCATCAACAAAAATAGCAATAAGTAGTAATCCTTCATCTGTCTCTCTTATGAATAAATTACAGTCTGCTGCTCCTTTTTTGAATCATATATTTGTTAAGTAACCATCAATTCTCTCATACCACGCTCTTGGGGCCTATTTAAGTCCATAAAGTGCTTTCTTTAATCTGCATACCATGTCTGGTTTAACTGAAAGTTTGAATCCTTCAGACTGCTTTATGTAGACTTCTTCCTTAAAGTCACCATTTAGAAAATTTGACTTGACATCCATTTGGTATACCTTAAAATTCTTGAATGTTGCATAGGCCAAAAATAAGTTGATAGCTTCAAGTCTTCTCACATGGGCAAATATATCGGTGTAATCTATGCCTTCTCTCTACACATATCCTTTACACACTAATCTTTCCTTGTTCCTTACCACTGTGAATTCTTCATTCATTTTGTTCCTGAATATCCACTTTGTTCCAATCACATTCTTATCATGAGGTCTAGGGACCAGTTCCCATGTTTAATTCTTTATTATTTTATCTAATTCTTCTTGCATGGCACTTTTCCAATCTGAATCTTTGCACACATGTTCAACACTTAAGGGTTCAATCTATGAAAGTAAGCATACCTCTTCATCAACAGTTGAACCTTTTGCTCTAGATCTTGTCAAGACTTTTGCGCTCTAATCTCCAATGATATATTACTTAGAGTGGTATTTGGATGTGTATCTTTAATTATTAGGAGTGATACTTTCATCTTTAATATGTGATTCTTCTTCACTTGGTTCAGGATTGTTACATGAAACATCAATACACTCAAACATCTCTTCAATAACTGTGTCCTTATTGATGGGTCTGGGCTCATCTTCAATCATGGGAGCATAGTAATAATATCTTTCTTGAATCATAAACTTCTCATCAATCTTCACATGAGTACTTTCAATAATCTTCTTTAATCTTAGATTAAAACATCTATAGGCTTTACTTTTAGTAGAGTAACCAAGAAAAATACCTTCGTCGCTTCTAGCATCAAACTTGCCAATGCTATCACCTCTCTTGATGTAGCAATTTCTTCCAAAGATTCTGAAGTATTTTACAGTAGGTATATTACCAAACTAAATTTCATAGGGTGTCTTGTCTATGCGTGGTCTTAATTGTATTCTATTGATATTAAGGACTATTGTATTGACCGCATCTCTCCAATAAGTGTGAGCAACTTTTCCTTCAATCATGATAGTGCACGCTATGTCAAGTATTATTTTGTTCCTTCTTTTTGCAATCCCATTCTACTGAGGGGTTCTAGGTGCACTGAACTGTCTCTTGATTCCATGTTCTTCACATTAATCATAAAACTGGTCAGAGGTGAATTCTCCTCCTCTATTAGATCTTAGACATTTTATCTTTAATCCAAATTCATTTTCAACTTTAGCTTTGAACACTTTGAACTTCTCAAAATATTCAGATTTTTCTTTTAAGAATGCAACTCACATCATCCTTGAGAAATCATCAACAAACAAAATGAAATACCTTTCTCCATAGTAAGGTCTTGTTTGAGTAGGTCTACATAGGTCTGTATGTATCAGATCTAATTTGTTTTCTGCAGAGTCTTCGTTGCTCCTGAATGAGGTCCTCACATGCTTCCCCATCACACATTCCCTACACATAGTGTCAACTACTCTTGAAATAATTGGAAGGTCTCTTACTACTTGGAAGGTCTCTTACTACCTTTACATTACTTATCTT
>MU227293.1:1530067-1554169 GCA_018584345.1 Thuja plicata
GTCTTTGAGCCTGATGCAATCATGTCTCCTTCTTTGTTGTTAATGATGCACTGGTTGTTTTTGAATTCCAACTGATATCCTTTATCAAGCAACTGTCCAACACTTAGTAAGTTATGATGTAAACCATGAACATAAAGAACATCATCTGTCTTGTTCTTTCCATCTAAGGTGATAGAACCTCTGCCTATGATAGGTTTGGGAGTGTTATCTCAAAATATAACCATGCCACCTTTGTATTTTTCCAAATGTACAATTTTTTCTTTGTCTCTTGTCATGTGGTGTGAACATCCGCTGTCAATGATCCAGTTAGTTCTGATGTCAGCTTTTGAAACTAATGCTAACTCTTCTTATTTTTCTTCGTCTTCTTTTTCCATTTCTTCAAGCATTTTTTCAATGTCTTTAATGAAAAAAAAACCAATTTCATCTTTTCCTAAATGATCATCAGTTACACCGTCTTCAACATGATCACATTCCTTAGTGTACTTGGGCTTTTAATCTGATCTGAACTTCTTGACTCTTGTAGGACACTTGGATGCAAATTTACCAACTTTGTTGCATGAAAAAAATTTGAATGGTAGTTGTCCTTCATATTTACCTTTAAACCTTTCCTTTATTTCTTGGCAATCATAGCAATGATTTCTTCTAGTTATGTATCCACTTCTTCATTATTGCTAGAGTTGCTTATGTATTTCTTGCTGTGGACTGTGACTTTGAAGGTTGTCTCACTTTTAGGTTTTTTCGTCAATCTAGATATCTCAAATGCAGATATTTTGCTGATCAAAGTCTCCCTCTTGAAGTTTTTTGAAAATTGCATAGTCTCATCTAAGATATTGATCTTGCTCTCATAATCTTCTATCAATGTGGTCATTAATTTTTCCATTATATCTTCCTCTGATATTTATCCACCATTATTTCTTATACCTGATACTGCTTCATTAATCCTCTGATTGTAAGCTCTGATGTTTTCTTTAGGTAACATCTCTAAATTGTTGTATCTTTTCTTCCATGTCTTTTTGCATGCATTCTTTTCTTGGATGTCTCCTTCAAACATATCTTCTAAGTATTTCCAAATAGAGTATGCTTTATCTTTCTTCTTGATCTTAGAAAATTCACTGTCGGATAGGGCACTGATTAGGGCTTCTTTAGAAATTGCATTATTAGTGAACACATCCTTTTGTTTGATTGTAGAGTCATCTTCTGCAAGGTCTTTCAAGGTGGTAACTTCAATTTATTGAGTGGAAATCTCATAGATCTGAAATCCAATGCATTGAAGATGTGCTATAATTTTGTTCTTCCAATCATGATAGTTTTCTCCATCGAACTTAGGACTCTCTTTCCTGAAGTGTGCCATATGATCTACCTTAAGTTGTTAGGTTTTCTCTCCAAGGCATTTGGCTCTGATACCAATTGTTAGAATAGTCCCAAAGGATAACTGAGAGGGGGGGTTTGTGAATCAATTATTAGCTACTTTTATTTCTTTCTTTTCTTTGATACAATTAACATTAATTAAATGCACATTCAAATAACATAATAGAGAACACAACAATTTTGGTTATGGGGAAGCCAAATAGGTAAAAACCCCGGTGGGAATTAGCACACACAAAGAACTGTACTTCAGTATAATTATCCCTGTTAAGAGATCTTGCAACCCTATTAGGATTTTTTTATTTACAATGCAATAAGTACAGAGACCTGGTTAAAGGTCAGACCCTATTAGGAGTCTTTTACAAGTAACCCTATTAGGGGTGAGGACTCACTGTCCAAAAGCTCACTGCTAAAATGATGAAGGCTACAACCTTCAGTAGAACATATATACACTATATCTGATAGATGAACTGTTAGAGTAGACCTGTTGTCCTGATCATTTCCAGTGTGTTGTATACTTCCACTTCTTTTTCACATAGATATTTTCTTGATGAATGAAATGTTTCTACTGTCCCAAAACATAAGATATTTTGTCCTGCACTTGTTCTGTCCTTATTCTTCTCATTTACACTTGGCATTCATCAAATGAACTAATATAAGTATCTTCTCCAAAGGATGTTTTCTTTATTGGCTCTAGGAATCCCTTCAATACTTCTTTAGTTGGCCACATCATCCACACAACCTAATTAGAAGCATGCAACTCATACTGAATAGACGCGATTCTTCACAAAGTCAGCTCCACCAAATTAACTCCAACTTCACGATTCTGATAGAAAATGTTTGGCATCTTTAGATAATTATCTTTAACTCATAAATAAACATTAATACAAACACACATATCCCAAAATAGGCGTAACTAAAGAGACATTGTATTTACGTCGGCTCTTAACAGATAAACTCCAAAGCTTGTAACTGCCATAACTGATTAATCATAACTCAACTGTAACTGCATATCTAACTCGGTGTGAATGCACATAGAATCTTGAACATGTATACACCATGGAAATAAAGATGCATAGTACAAAAAAATTTGTACTGATAATTGCATATAGGATACCTGCTATATATTATATGTTGTCATCAATGACAAACATATAATCAATTATTTGCACAGAAGAAAATCTCCAACAAATAAAACCAAGATGGAAGAAAAATCAAAGAAATGTGTATTTGTTGGATATGGCATTGATGAATTTGGCTATAGACTTTTTTGATTTTGAAAATCGTAACATTGTAAGAAGCAGGGATGTCATATTCAATGATAAATTTTTGTACAAAGATTTGTTGCAACAGCATGAGAAGAAAGACATTGACTATGTAGAGTTGGATGATACTCCAAAAGATAATTTTCTAGTAATTCTTTATGCCCCGCAACAAAAGAAACAAAAAATACCACACACCCTAGAGAATGTTAGATGGTCAACAAGGCTAAGTAGACCTCCAGATAAATTTTCACCTTCTTTGTATTCTATTTTATTAACTGATGTCGATGAACCTGAATGTTATAATGAAGCTATGTAGGTGGATACAAAGCTTCAGTGGGAGTCTGCAATGACAAAAGAAATGGATTTATGTAAGTTACCTATATGTAAATGGGGTTTATATTATAAATGGGTTTATAGGATGAAATAAGAAGATGGAGGTAAGAAAATATTTAAAGCTAGATTAGTCGTAAAAGGATTTGAACAGAAACATGGTATTGATTTTGATGAAATATTTTCTCTAGTTGTTAAAATGACTTCTATTCGTACTGTTTTAAGTATTGTGGCTACTGAAGATTTGCACTTAGAGCAACTTGATGTTAAAACAACTTTTCTTCATGATGATTTGAATGAAGAAATATATATGGCATAGCCACAGGGATTCAAGGTCAGGGGCAAGGAGAGGTTAGTGTGAAGATTGAAATTTTTTTTATATGGCTTGAAGCAAGCACCTCAACAATGGTATATTATGGTTGACACTTTTATGAATGAGAATGGATACACCAGATGTAATTCTGACCATTGTGTTAATTTCAAGAGGTTAAATGAGGACAACTACATTATTCTATGTTTATATATTGATGATATGCTTGTAGCTGGGCCTAACATGGATCATATTAAGGGGTTGAAACAATAGTTGGGTAAAAGCACAAAGCTGTGTCACATTTCAGGAACACTTAGCAGCACAGCTAAATTTGAGTATTTCTAAATAAAAATTTATTTTCATCAAACATATGGTCTAGCTAGATTCATTCTAGCTAAGCTAGATAAGTGGTTAAATTTTTCCAATTGGAAATGTCTATGAAATGCATGTTTTATACCAATTACCAAAGAAATAAAATTGTTTCATAAAATTGATGTTTCAATAATCCCTACTCTTTTTAATGACATTTTTAAAAAATATAAAAAAACCCTTTTGTAGAGCTCAGAGTCAAGATTATTGTCATATAAATTTTATAGTATTTTGATTAGATATAATATATTATAATTTCAAAATAAAACAAGTAGGTATTTTAACATTCAAGAAGATGTTGCTTCAAATAAATAAACAAATGGTAAATCATATAAAAAAAAAATTAAAATTTATATTTAACACTAGAGGAGAGAGCCCTCTTCAAGAATATTTAATTTTTTTCTGAATGGTGTAGATTTGATAGGGGAAATTTGGTGGGAGATGAATTTTTTTGATTTCAGATAAGTTCAACTTTGAGCAGTTATAATGGAGATAATATACATTGAAAACCAATATTTCTTCTTTTCTGCACTAGCTATAAATTTTATCTATAACATATTTTAAAATCAGAGTAAAAATAGATTATTTGCATATACTTGGTTGGTGGGAACTAGACCCCATATTTTTAGGAGTTTTCAGCAATTGAAAAATGGACTTCAAAAATTAAAAAACTATGTCAATTCTTGTTAAAAAAAAATTAAAAAGATTATAGGCATAAACTTCATCAATTTTTACACATTTCATCAGTTTACATCATCCTAAAATTCTAAATATAAATGCCACTTTTAATGTCGTTAAAGTTGAACAAATTGCATGTTGTGGTCCTTTCCCTTTATAAAAGTGTGACACGGGTTTGTTCTTATACCCAGTTAGAAAAATCTTTTGCTATGAAGGATTTGGGGGCAGCAAAACAAATCCTTGGCATGAAGATTTTGAGAGATAGGAAGAACAAAAAATTAACTCTATCTCAGTCTGATTATGTTGAAAAGGGGTTGAAGAGATTCTCTATGAAGGATAGCAAAGCTATCACTACACCTTTGCATGGTCATTTGAAATTGACTACGGGGGTGTGTCCTAAGACACCAGAAGAGGAGGCTAAAATGTCCAAGGTACCTTATGCTTCAGTTGTAGGGAGCTTAATGTATGCTATGGTATGTATTAGGCTAGACATTGCACATGCAGTGGGAGTTGTTAGGAGGTATATGAGTCACCCTGGGATTGAGCATTGGAATGCAATCAAATCGATTCTAAGATATTTGAGAGGTACATCTAACAAGTGTTTACACTTTGGGGGCTCTACCACTACTGTTGGTGGCTATGTTGACTCAAATTTGGCATGAGATATAGATACCATGCAGAGTACTATAGGTTATGTATTTACTATTGGTGGGACATCAGTGAGTTGGATTTCTCGGTTACAAAAGGTGAATGCTTTATCTACTACAGAGGCAGAGTATGTTGCTGCTACAGAGGCAGCCAAGGAGATGATATGGCTTCAATTCTTTATGGAAGAATTGGGACATCCCCAGGTGGATAACTATCTGTATTTAGACAGTCAAACTGCCATTCTTCTTGCGAAGAATTCTACTTTGCACTTGAAGACAAAGAACATATAGTAGCGGTATCATTTCATTCGGTTAGTTTTGGATGATGGGAAGTTAAAGCTAGAAAATATACACATAGGTGATATTCCAGCAGATATGTTTACAAAGCTTGTGACGAGGGAGAAGCTGAATTCTTGTTCATATTTTTTTGGTCTTCTAGATTGAATAGAGTAACATAACAATAGAGTCCAGTGGGAGCTTCACAAGGTAGTGGTTTAGCTACAGTATCAATCTCCAAGTGGGAGAATTGTTGGTTTATGTGGAGTCTGAGCAATCCCCAAGTGGGAGATTGTTATATTATGGTGATTGACCAGGAATGTATTATCTAGGAAAGTGTTATACCTTTCTACAATCATATTGTAATCACTGGATAATAGAAAGAGTGGACTTGTTGTTTGGTGGATGTAGCCCAGGGATTGGGTGAACCATGTTAAATCTTTGTCTTGTGTTCCATTCTATTTTGGATTATTATTCTCTGATATTGGTTATATTTCTATATGTAATTGTTAATTTTGTCTTGTTTAATCCTAACATCTCTAAGATATGATATCCATTATGCTTCACTTAGGGGTGGCTATCAACAAAGTTCACTTCTCTCCCATACTCCTTCTTGGATGACTCCAAGTGCCTTTTGGTCTCCTTTCCTTAACAAGTTCTTGCAAGGGGTATAATTCAAGCTTGGAAAACTTCTTGAGCTTTACTTGATCCCATTAGGATAGTGTATCAAGACTTTCTCAATCGATTTCAAGACCCTTAGTGAATTTTGTCTTTTAGGCCTAATGCTTCTACTAGCCCTAATTGACTAGTTTTTCCCACTTCATTCAAAATAATCTCAAACAACCCTAGAAATAAGTAGATATTTAGATACCCTTTTCCAAGATATGATATATTTTATAGGTCTTTAGGGTTCGAAGGTCTCCCTATAGTTGATTCCTATAATTAAGAGCAAATAGGGCTAATAGGGCTATTCTCGTTCAATTTGGTTATTTCTACTTGGAAATGTATCCCACTAGATTGGGCAAGGTCTGATCTTCCAAGGAGGTGTCTGTATAACCTCAGTGCTTACAAAAACACACCTAGTTTCATTCTTCCAATCATACCCCTGCATTCAAACACCATTAGTTTACTGGCAAACACCTAACTAGATACATTGGATTCACCTAGGGCTTTCCATTAAAATTTGTTAAACTACTTCTTCAAGATCCTCCCTCCATATGTATACTATGCAAGGGCTCACCTACCATATCCCTCATGGCCATGATGAAATGCACGGTGGAGATCTATCGGGGAGCCATTTTACACTAAACTGCTCTATCAACACCAGCAAACTGCTAAGCAAGAAATGAAATTGCAAAAATAATCTAAATACAATAATCCAACACCAGATTGAGTGGTTCAATCCATTCAAGAACACTATGTAACAAAATACAGCGTATGTTAACAAAAACAGTGAATATAGAAACTTCTTTCAAATTCAAAAATATTGTCCACATCAGCCCACCCTCAGGAAACGGGCCTCATGGAATTTTATGCTTTCCCCATGTTTTGAGGTTGTTACAATAACTACCTATCATGAAACATAGAAGGGAATCAAATCTTTCCAATATTGTCATGCAACTTTGCAAAGTTGTAAATGCTGTCATGACAACATTTTGACAACTTTTACATTTTTGCCTAAAACATAATCTAATGACCTCTAACCTATATGAAATGATGTAAAAACATAATAGAAGCCATCTTAGGCACATTTCCAAGCCTTCATAAGCCTTGAAGTCTTTTAGATCCAAATTCCCACTTTTTAGGCTTTTTAGCACTAAACACTTATCAAAGCAAAAATCAACTAGAGCGGATTGATCCTAGTTAAATCCACCTAGGTATAAACTTACAAGACCTTATAAGGTCTAATAAACTACACATGACTTGGCTAGGGTCAGTAAAAGCCACCACCAAAATTGAAAATAGGAGTTAGCCTAGGTTCTCCTGCACCTATGATGGATCAGGAAGAAGAGAGATTCTTGTGAGAATTGATAAGTTTGAAGTCCACACCTCATTTTAATCCTCTTGAGTATAGTGGAAAGTTTGATTCAGATGAGTTGATAGAATGGGTAACCAAAATGGAGAAATACTTTTAGTATGAGAATGCATCATAGGAGAACAAGATGAAGATTGCAAGTACAAAGTTGAAAGGTCATGCATCCTTGTGGTGGACGCATATGTAATTGTATCCAAAGAAGAAGGGTAAAGACAAGATCAAGGTTTGGTACAAGATGATAAAAAAGTTGAAAGGCAAGTTTCTGGTGCAGAGAACCTCTTGAAGACAAGAAGGCTCACTTTGATGACATCAAAGCATTGAAGGATAAAATGACCTAGAAGGACATTTGAAATATGTACCATGGCCTTTGAGCCATCTAATGTAATAGGTTAGCTACAAGATGTCAGAAATATGGAATGTTGCCAAACATGCAATAAGATGTAATAGATGTTAAATGTCACTATGAGGCATAATAGTTCTAACGGGATAAAGAAAGGTAGATGTAGGATTTTGTTAGAGGTCATTTAAAGACAATTTCTAGTCATAAGAAGAGGTCATTTAGTTGTTAGACAACTAGTTGTCGAGTGGACAACTTCGTCGTCAACTTTGAAACATTGCATCAAATTTTGAGAAATGGTTAGTAGTTAGGTGTGAGTAGTTGAGAGAATGGAGGAGACTATTCCCATCATGGAGAAGCATAAAACATCAAGGAAAATAGTTCCAAACTAAGAGGTGAAAAAAATGAAATGAGAGAATTCAACTTTGTACGGACAAAGGAGTGTCCCTTATAAATAAGGAGAAAGATTTAATGTTTGCTTGATATGTTTATTGTATTTCTAAGAATTAACTCTCGTATTCTTGTGAGGTGTAAGGTTTTACATGGTTTTACATTGCAATGATTCAATTTACAAGTCTTAATGTTGTGATGTGGTTGACTGTCCTTTGAAAGTGAGGATCTTTGTATAGAGTTCTTGTTTCATTATGTATGAATGGTTTAAATACTCCATTTGCCTTTTTTCTTTGAGGAAAGCTACTGCAGTATGTCTAGCATATGTGTGGTAAACCTTTTGTGCAGGTGATAAGTGATGAGTATGATATACACCTGAAAATAGTGATTTTGTGCATTGAAAAAGGACCAAATGAAAATAATATTATCTTAGAAAAGAGACTCTTAGTGCAAGGGAAATATCTTTCCAACAAACCATTGGATCTGTCTCTACTTTTGGTATGGTTTATGAATCCTAATTATGCACATTTGCACTGAAGTGATCGATAAGTTGTCATCTTATTAAAAATTTATTGGCCTCTATGTATGGGTATGTCAAAGAAGACAACAAGTTGTCATGTTAGGGTAGTCATAGGTAAAATGATTTCTTAAATAAATTTTATCTTGTTTTGATGAATTTGATGGAGTGTGTTAAGTGTGGGTAGGGAATAGGAGTGCTCAGTATGTGGAAGAAGGTGTCCTAAGTCAAGGGAAATAAGGTTTGTAAGGATCCAAGTGACTGTCTTTGAAAATTTATTGTGGCTATCATTGTTGACAACTTAATAGGATAGTTTGTAGTCCTTTTAGTTTGTGTACCCAATGATGGAATATGGATGGGTGGTTGTTTCTTTTTAGAAAGTTATAAGAGTTATCCACGAATAGGAGATTGGGGAATGAGTTCCTTATTGTTGATCCAAGAATAGGATCCAAGGTCATGTTAAGAGTCATATTGATATGTTGTAACATAGGAGTTTTTTATGATCAAATGATGATCAAATAAATGAATGGATGATGTGAGGAGTTGTTCTATAGATGTGGATTCTAGTGGGAAGGAGTTTTGAGTGACCATTGAGAGGTATAGTGTACTGGGTTTGGTTTATGGTGTTCATCCATTTGAGAGGAATATTTGAGTGTTGCTATGACACAAAGGAGTAATATGGGTTAACTCTAGAGAATATTGAAAAGAGGAATCCTTGACTCACATCAGTTTCTACCTTATAATTACCAGATTAACGTAGTAAGGAGAGTGCAAAGTTTGAAGCAAAAAGATAGCTTGGTAAAAGATTACACTGAGGAATTTTATAGATTAGACATCAGATCGAGACATACTGAAGATAACGAGGAAAGAATAGCAAGATATCTAAATGGATTAAAAATTTCTATACAAAATGAGATCAACTTGGTAAAAATGGAAAGTATTGAAGAGGTCTATTAGTTTTCCCTAAACGTTGAGGAGAAATTGAACAAAATCTATGAATAAGGAAAAGACAAAGAAGAGGTAGATTCCCTAGAGGAAGAGGCAGATCTTATGGTGAAATAGTAGATTTGATCAGGACAAGATGAACCAAGACACACATCAAGAAAAATGATAGACCATATGGAAAGGTAGAAGCTCATTCCAAGGAAGAGCCAACTATTCCTGAGGTAGTTATAGTAGAAGAGGGTTCCAAGGAATTTTTTATAATTGTGGGGAAGAAGGAAAAAGACCTTTTGAGTGTATGCATGCAAGAAATAAAGTCAGTAGTAGAAGGAATGATTTAGTGCAAGAAGAGTTACCAAATGAACATGAGAAGGAAGGAGACCTAATGGTTAGAATAGTATTATGGAGCAAAAAGAAAGATCCTATAAGGAAAATTTTGTTCAAGACTAGATGCAGAGTTGCAGACAAAGTTTGCAAGGTAATTGTTGATAGCAGAAGCTCAAATAATCTATCATCGGAAGAGATGGTCACAAAGTTGCAGTTGGAAAGAATAAGGCACCCGAAGCCCTATCAGATTTCATGGATCAAGGACAAGCATACATTAACAGTGAGTGAAAAATGTTTTTTTAATCTAGGAATTAGAAAGTATTTTGATAAGGTGTTTGTGGTATTATGCCAATGGATTGTTGTCATATTTTTTTGGGTAGACCTTGGAAATATGATAGACATGCTATACATGATGGAAGAGTAAAAAAATATACTTTTTGTGTTGATAGTTAAAAGAAAATCTTGTTACCTTTGGTTGAAGAATCTCTTGGGGAGATATGTACATATATGAGATTTTTTTTGATGGAAGGTACATATTTTGTTAAGGATTTGAAAAGGAATCATATTTTTTATACTTTGATTCCAAACTAAACAAGTAAGAACACAAAAGATAAAGTTCCTGAAGGAGTTGAGAAATTTTAGATAATGTACCTGATGGGTTTCCACTAATGAGAGACATTAGTAATTTGCATGGATCTGATTCCTTGAGCTAGCTTGCCAAAAAAGGCACCACACCGGTTGATACCGACCGAGAATGAGGAACTCAACCAACAAGTTTGTGAGTTGTTGAACTAGGGTTTGATCAGAGAAAGTTTGAGTCCATGTGAAGTACCAATTGTGTTATCACCTAATAAGAATGGAGAATGGTGAATGTGTATTGATTCAAGAGAAATCAACAAGATAATAATTAAGTTTAGATTTCCTATATCGAGGATGGATGATATCCTGGATTTTTTAAGTGGCACAAAATATTTTACCAAATTTTTTTTAAAGAGTGGATATCATCATGTCAGTATATGAGAAGGTGATGAATGAAAGACTGATTTCAAAACAAAAGAAGGTTTGTATGAGTTGTTGGCTATGCCCTTTGGTTTAACTAATGCACCAAGAACATTTATGAGGCTAATGAATGATGTTTTGAATAAATTCTTCAATAAATGTGTGATTGTATACTTGGATGATATTATGATATTAAGTAAGACTAGAGAAGAGCATTTGATGCATATAAGTCAAGGGTTGTAGAGATTGAAAGGAGAAAAGTTGCTAATAAATTTGAAAAAGTGGTCCTTCATGAAAGAACTTGTGTATTTAGGTTTTTTGGTTTCAAATGATTTTTTGAAGATGGATCTTGAGAAAGTTGAATCTATACTTAGTTTGCCTAAACCTTAGAATGTAAGTGAGGTAAGATCATTTCATGGATTGGCAAGTTTTTATAGGAAGTTTATAAAAAAATTTAGTTCTATTTGCAATGCTATGACTGAGACAATGAGGGGAGACAAAAGAGAATTCAAATGGACACATGGAGCTAATAAGAGTTTGGAGACTTAAAAAAAAAAGGTTATTGACTTACCTGTGTTAACATTACCTGATTTCAATAAGGTATTTCAAGTTGAATGTGATGCAAGTAGAAGTGCAATTGGAGTTGTGTTGAATCAAGAAGGTAAACATGTCACTTTCTTTAGTGAAAATTTCAAACGCTAAAAGGAAATATTTTGTCTATGATCAAGAATTCTATGCTATTGTTCAAGCTTTGAAGAAATGGAGACACTATTTGATGCCAAGTGAATTTTTGTTGTATACTGATCATAAGGCTTTACAATATTTGGGTAGTTAGAAAAATTTGAATCAGAGACATATGAAATGGATAGAATATTTGTAGAATTTCACATTTGCGATAAAGTATAAAAGTGAAATTTCTAACCGAGTTGTTGATGCATTGAGTAAAAGAAGATTTTTTTTACTGAAATGAGAATTGATGTTCTTGGACATGAAGAATTTGTATGAAAATGATCCTGATTTTTCTGAGCAGTGGAGAATGTGCAGAGCACCTATTCCCTATCAATCGAGTAAGTATAAAGACTATTTCATTCAAGAAGATATGTTGTTCAAAGGAATTCAGTTATGTATACCGAGAGGATCAATTAGAACTAATCTGATAAAGGAAAAAAAATAGTAGTGGTTTGGCTAGACGTTTTGGAATTGATAAGACATTGAGTTTACTTAAGGAAAGGTATTTTGGCCTTAGTGGTATAAAGATGTTCTGAAATTTTTGAAAAGTTGTGGAGTTTGTCAAGTAGAAAAAGGAGTAAGTCAGAATACTAGATTGTACACATCAATTTTTTCTCCTTTGAAACCTTGAAGTGATATCGGTATGGGTTTTGTTCTTCAATTATCGAGGATAGTAAGAGGTAATGATTAAATATTTTTTGTTGTGGCTATATTTTCTAAGAAGACAAATTTCATACCATGTAGAAAAAAATTAGACATGGTACATATCGTAGATCTTTTCTTCAAGGAGATTATCAGAATGCATGGATTATCGACGAGTATCATTTATGACTTGTTAGCTATTTTTTGAAAACACTTTGGAAGAATTTGGACACTGAGTTGAAGTATAGTTCTACATTTCATCCATAGACTGATGGAAAAATATAGGTCGTAAACAAGAGTTTCGGTAACTTGTTAAGATGCTTAGTAGGAGACACACTAAGTAATTGGGATTTGATATTAGCACAAGAAGAGTTTGTATATAACAGTTCAGTGAATAGAAGTACTGGAAAGACACATTTTTAGAATGATAGTGGCACACAAACAAAAGGTATATTAGACCTGAGAGATATTGATGGAGAAGAAAATAGGAGTCATGAAGGAGAATTTTTTTTTGAGTTTATGAAGACATTGCATGAGGAAGTGAAACATAAGTTGGAGAAGAGTAATCAGAATTACAAGGATAGTGAAGATAGATCAAGAAGACATAAGATTTTTTAAGTTGGTGATACCGTTATGGTTCATTTGAAGAAAGACATATTTCATATTGGAACATATGGTAAACTGAAGATGAAGAAGTTTGGTCCTTGCAAGATATTGAGAAGATTTGACAGTGGAAATGTGTATGAAGTAGAATTACCTAATGACATAGATATGTCACCTATATTCAATATTTCAGATTTTTATGAGTATCATGAACATGATGAAGAAGTTACAGTACCGAGTGATTATCCTACAAAACATATAGAAGAAGTTGAGCAAATTTTTAAATAGAGAGTTGGCAGAAGTACAAGAGGAAAGGGTTACATCAAATATCTGGTAACGCGGAAGAAGAGATAGATTGAGGAATCATCTTGGATTTCTCAATCCAAGTTGGATTCAATTTAGGTTGTAGCTGATTCATGATTCAGAGAATTATTTCTTTTAACCCCAGGTGTCTGATGCAAGAACATCTTGGGTTCTTAGCAATCATGTATCAACCAAAATATATTTGTTTTAGTTATGTAGCTTGTTGGAGACTACTCGGTAATCATTCTTGTTGGTCGGATGAAGGGTTTTTGTTTGACCACTCAGACTCGATTACTTTTTTTGGTTCCCTTCACCAAAAGGGTCTCGGTGGTTGTACTTGGCTACTCGGTGGTTTTCATCGATTGGTCTCTGCACTCGGTAGTCTTTCTCACCGAGTTAGTTTTCATACGTTGGATCTTCTGGCTGACATATGCATTTATATTTTGTAGTGTAATTAATATTGGGGTCTCTCATTGGGATGCATCTAGACCTAAATCTAGGTCTTTTCTATTTCCTATGTTGGATCTTTAGGATCTTTGGTCCCAACCTATTTTCTAGTCTCCTGTATATATTAGTTTTGTGTTCTTAGATTTGGTTATCAGTTTTAGGAGGAAATCTTATAGAAGTTTTGGATTGTAGGTCTATAACCTAACATGTAGGAAGGTTATTCTATAACATCTGAATGTATATGGTCGTAACTGGGAAGGCCTTATAGCCCATCATGTATAATTTTTGAGGAAATAATAATATGATGCTTTCTTTCTCTCCCTTTCTATGTTGTTTCTTCTCAGTTGTTCTACAAGTTGGTTTGGATAGCTGGGAGTGCCTTAGTCCCTTTTTTTTCCTTACCCTCCTTGTTTCATCCATCAACCTTCATAGGGAACTCCCAAATTCCTACTTTATTTTGTAACAACACTCCATATCTTCCTCATAAATGTATCAACCCAAGACCCAACCCACTCAATAGACCTATCAAAGATCAATAAAACTTCTTGGAAATCCCACTAGACTCCACAAATTTAAATGTAGACTCACTTAACTCCTTCGGGTAAGTGCAACAAGTTGAGTCCACCTCTTGAGGAACTTTTTGCGCGTGAAATCTACTTTTGGAAAAAGATGTTTTCTAAAGAATTTTTCCACCAAATTAAAACTCATTTTAGATATCATTACATATATTATAAATACATAGTTTATTTTTTAAATTGGACTAATTTTTTAATTTTTAAATAATTTCTAATAAAACGACTCAATAAGCATAAAATAAAAGGTTTCCTTATTTTTTATAACACTAATTTATTTTCATATTTTTGGAAAAAAAATAAATTATATGACATAAAACTACAGATAATTATTTTCACTTTGAAAAAACAAATACTAAAAAATGATGAGTTTATGTCAACTTATGCTTTTCGTACACGAGGGGTTTTCAAAATAACAATTACGCCCAATAAAAAAATATTCGAAAAAGATATATTCAGTAAAAAATTACAAAAAAAATATGCTCATCAATCTTGAGTGTCTTAAAAGTGATATTCCAAAAGGATTCAAAAAAATACTTTCATTTAGGTCAAATTATGATTGTCGTACACAGGCATGGAAGGTCCCAAAAAGGTGATTTTTAAATATTTATTTTTGGAAACACCTAGTGAAATCCAATTTTTATTATCCGGGTATTAATATAAATTATGTATTGGGAAACTAGACTTTGAGTAATACATTTCATATTACTGACTTTTCTTAAGATTCAATCTTTAAGTGCTTCAAATTTTTTGATCAATTGGGACAAATTTTGAAAAACAAGGAAAAGAGTTCCACATTTTGGCCAAAAAGTGGAGTCAACTTCTTGGTGGCACCCCTCCATCAATGCATATTTGACTTGGGGTTGTGACTGCCCCAATCCTCTAGCACTTCTTTCCCCTTCAATAACCTATCAACTTGGACCACTCTCTTAGATCCACCACTCCTTATTTACTAACAAAGAGGAATCCTTTACAACCCCTTCGACATCTCATCCATTCACAAACACTGGAATCCTTCTTGATCTACAAATATTAACACTTTTTACTGCCCCTAAGACAATAGGTCTTCCTTTATTTCAAGACAATCATATTAGCATCCTCCAAACATGATATTCCATCACCCCTAACGATAGAGAAATCATCTAGACCCTCCTAGAATCCCGAGGCTCTTTTCCACACATCCCTACATCCATTTGATCCCTTAAAATAAATTTCTAGTCCAAGCACAATAACTTATGAAGTCACTGTCCTAGTGGGACAATCTTCCCAAACTCTGAACTTTATGTTGTCTAGCCCTTCCCTTGGGCACCTTGCCATCTCCAAAACCTAGGACATGTATTAAAATCCTTTATCCTCCACTCTCTCTTGAGACTCCATTTCCATAACACTCATCAGACTTACATACAAAGTCTTCTCTTTAGGACTGAGACAGTCAATACGTTGTTCTCTGTCACTGTCGAGTCACTTCGTTACTCCAAACCCGAGCTCAATCTATGCATGCTCATTTGCAAACTCCAAGAGGATATCATAAATTTACTCCCTCATCACTCCCTCGATGATGGAAACTTATTGGACATAGAAAAGATGAAAACTATATTGAAAAATGTCACTCGATACCCTAGTGAGGGTTTAAGATAGTTTCTATTAGAATATTGATATCTTTTCCAACACTCAACCAAACACAACCACTCAAAATCCAAAATAATCTAGACACAGAGTGATATCATCCCCAAATAATATTCCTTCAAAAAATACATATTTTAGATGGTGAAATTCTTCCTTAAGATGATTCTAATCAAAGAAATCTAGAAAATTGGAGTGAAAACATTAATTGTATTGGTTCAAAGCTTTACAAACTCAATCCTTTCAACCATTTTTTGTTCGATCTAGTCATTATAATGTAAATAGGCCTCTTGTAGACCCAAAAGATAGACCAAGTAACTAAACTAACCTTTGAAGCACCCTCGACTACCTAGAAACTAACCAAAACTCCTTTAGAGTAGGTCTAAAGCATATGTTTTGGGGTTATCAAGTTGACAACTATGTTGTCAAATCGACAACTGCATTCATTACATTCTCAATATAGTATTTTCATGACCATAATTTTTTTTTTATCATTAAACCTTTAAACTACCCGTAGCCCTTACGTAGTGACCCTTATAGGAATTATTGGCTAACATGGCAACTTTACACCCATATTGTTATTTTGACTTTTCAATTACATTCAAATGGCTTGAATAGCCATATGACATCATTAAATGACTTTGTAGGTCTCGTTTGTCTTCTTTCCTTCATAGCTTCCTTCTTAGGTATGGATAGTGACCCCTAGGTGCTCATACTCCAATAACTTTTCTGGAACAAAATTTAGTGCAAAAATGGTGCAAAATAGAGTACAAGAAATGATGCCAAAGATAACATGTAGTTTTACACCGAGTTTTGTGCTGACATAAATATTGAGGTTATAAACTTAAATGTACTAAATTTTGGTGCTATTTTAGGAACTCATTGCCTAATTTATTGTAGCGTCTCAAGAATAAAGCTAAAAAATTTAGTCATTTTAGAGAATTTAAAGCAATGGTTGAGTTGTCAACTAGAAAGAAGATAATATGTTTAAGGATAGATAATAGCAGTGAATATTTCTCCAATGATTTTGACACATTTTGTAAATATTGTTTTATTAAGAGATAGAAGACAAATCTATATTATCCACAATAGAATGATGTTGCAGAAAGAATGAACAAGACCTTGATGGAGAAGGCTAGGAGTATGCTGAGTGGTTTGGGACTAGAATAAAAGTTCTTGGATGAATTTTTAGCCACTACCTACTAGCTAATAAACAGGTCCCCTGAGTCAACTCTTGTTAAGATGCCAATAGAATCATGGTCAAGCCACAAGCCTTCTCTTAGACATCTGAGATTTTTTTCTTGTGAGGCATATGCTCATGTGCTAATGGAGAAACTCAATCAAAATTGGATAACAAAGCTATTAAATATATATTTATCAGATATAGTTAAATAGTGTGAAAAAAATAAAAACTTTGGGACCCTACTACACAATAGAAATTTTATTCTAGAAATTTATTATTTTTGGAGAAACTAAGCCTTGTTTTGTTACAATGCATCCAAACCAAATAGATGAAAAGAAAAATGTGATTCGAATACCTTATACACTTGAGAAAGTTGAATTGAGGACCTTAGAAATATAGAATGTTGATGAGAGCTCTAAAATTTCTAAATCGTCAGAGGAAGAAGAGGAACGTGAACAAGACCTTGTTTGAAGGTCTACTAGACAAATAAAACCACCTGAAAGTTATGCATATTAGCTTGATGATTGGAGATGGATTTTTTCTTGAATGCTAATATTGATGAACCAATATCTATAGAATAGGCTCTTGGTATGAGTGATTTAGATTCTTGGAAAATAGCCATGGATGAAGAGATGAAAACTCTTGCAAAGAATGACTCACGGGACCTTGTGCCATTGCCTAAAGGATGGAAGTCAATTGGTTGTAAATGGGTGCTCAAAAAGAAGATAGGTTGATATAGAAGCATTGAGAAGTAAAAAGTGTTAGGATTTAAAGACAAAAATCTAATAGTTACATGCAAATATAGTTAATACAACAAATAAATAAAACACATGGAAGAGGCCCAAATAGGGAGACAAATCCCAAGTCAAAAACTGGAGACCAATTACCCTGCTTAATATTTCTTATAAAATCATTGCTAAAGTCATGGCTAGAAGAATTAGTAATGTATGCTAAATAAAATTATCTCTGTCACCCAGACAGGGTTCATTAAGGGAAGGTATATACTTCATAATTTAATTACCAGCTGGGAAGCCATGCACTGGGCACAAACAGATGGACAAAATGCAGCAATGGTGTTACTAGATTTTGAGAAAGCATATGATAGAATAGAATGGCCATTTGTATTGAAAATGCTGGAGGATTTTGGATTTCCAGACTACTTTTGTAGATGGGTAAATATCTTGTTCCAGGACTCCTCTATTGTGATTAATATCAATGGAGAAATTTTAGAATCTATTCGGTTGAGCAGATCCATTAGGCAAGGATGCCCCTTGAAACTAGCCCTTTATGTCCTAGCTGTTGATGCTTTATCCTACATTCTCAAGGCTAATGATTTTGGTCCACCAATTAAGGGTATCCATCTGCCAAATGCAAATGTAGAAGAACTTATTATACAACAATTTTTTGATGACACAACACTCTTCTTAGGATTAGAAGAAGGTAACTTTGACAATATGATTAGTAGACTCCAGATTTTTTGTCTAGCCTTAGGGGCTAAAATTATAGTGCAGAAGTCCACTATTTTGGGATGGAATATAGAGGCTCCAAATTGGCTTGGCAGAAAAGAGTTGCAATGGTCAGGGCCCTTAGATATTGTAAGATACTTGGGTATTCCTTTCTCCATCTCCCCAAATTTGAAGGAGATGTGGACCTGGATCTATAAAAAAATTGAAAATAAACATGTGAAATGGCAGTCACACATGCTCTCCCTGGCCGTGAGAGCCCAAGTAGTATAGAAAGTCATGTCATCCTATGCTATCTACTACTCATCAACCTAGATGTTTGCCAAGTATCAATTTGATAAATGGGGAAGATCCTGAGAGGGTTCCTGTGGTCAGATGGACTTAGAAACAGGAAAAGACATTGTGTTAAATGGGAGTGGTGCTGCTCCCCTAAGCATCTAGGGGGTCTGGGAATCAGAGACCTCGGGACACAAGGGATTTCCTTAGCAGCCAAGTGGATCCTCAGAGCAATAGAAGGGGATGAACCATGGAAAATACTGATTAGGAACAATATAGAGAGGGCAGTTATCAAGAAAGGGAAAAAAATGGAAACAAGTCCCTAACATTGACATCCTACTGGGGGACTTTGAGGTTAATATAGGTGGATCAAAGGTATCATGTTCTATTTGGAAGGCATGGTGTCAAGTAAGGCCTTTAATCTGTGCAAGAAATGTTGTGGGAAAAAATCCTAACTTTGTTGTCTCTGATAGATCTATTTGGTGGGTCATCTATCTTAATAATAAACCTTTGGCGCTCACACAATGTTGCTCCTCCAAAGCTTGGCATAACAAGGGAATTTCCCTTATCCAATACATTTTGGTAGGAAATAAGCTAGGAGCATGGGAAGATATCAGACTCAAATACAACCTCCCCAATACACATAAAAAAACCTACACTCTGAGCAGTAAAGTAATGGGCAGACTCTCTTGTGATAAGATTGTTAATACTAAAAACATGATGGAACATTTAAAGTGGAACAATGGTAAAAGCCTAAAAGATTTTTCTTGCAAAAGTATTTTTAATATAATGAAAAATGATATGAATATCACTAACAGAATCATGTAGAGTTGGGGAATCAACTGGACAGGTAATAAATGACATTTCTTCTTTGATTTCTTTTGGTACACACAAGTCGAACCAAAACTATTATGTTTTAGATGGATTCTTTTTCTAAAAAAGCTTGTTGTCGGTTCTTTTTTGTCCCAATTGGGTATTCTGAATGTTGTTTGTTCTATTTTCAATTGCCCAGAAACCTATGAACACCTCTTTTTTTATTGCCCTTTTGCCAGAAAAGTTTGGTCCTGTTTGTTTGGTTGAGTTATTGCCTAGAACTGCCCGAACAATTTTTGTTGGTCTGAAGTTGTGCTAGGCTTTGTGGATGTGTTTGATTATAAACTAAACAAATTTTGGGTTGTTCTAATTTTTGTTACCTTGTGGACCATTTGGAGGTTAAGGAATGAGGAGATTTTCCAAGACAGAAGGAGAGATCTTACTGATTTTTTCATTAAACTCACAAATTTTCATATTTCCACATAGGTAACTGGGGTCATTGAAGTTCCAAGAGAGAGATTCCAGGCATTAATCAAAGAAGGGGCCATGGTCATCTTCAAAAAAGAGGTGCAATCCACTTCATACTCTGAAGAACCTCAAGACACTGGTACACATGAAGATACACCTAACAAATATCAGGGCATAGCCAATACAGGGGCTGTGGATAATCAAGAAAGTCATAACTACTGGGCTAATGAGGAGGAAGACCAAAATATCAGCAGGGCTAACTACCAGAACGATGATAACAATGATGGATGGGACACTGTTGTTCCAAGGGAAAATACCAGTGGATGGGATGAATCATAAGCTTAAACGTGTGGGATTTTATATGTTTTTTGAATCTGTAAAGACACACTGTAATAACAGTAGACTCTCGGCCGTAGTAGATATAGTAGGTGGTTAATGTTAGCAGATATCTCTTCTGCTTTTTTGTAAATGCTACTATATGTACCTTTTATGTTTTTGTTGATACTCTATCTTAATATTAAAAAAAAACACATGGAAGAGATAAAGATTTAACGTGATTCACCCAAACCATGGGCTACATCCTCCAAATAGAGAGTCCAATATTATATTCCAGTAAATCACTCTGATTATAATCTGCAATCCCTTACAACTCAATCCCACTGGAAGAAGCTACAAAAAACATATATCAAATCCCTAACCCAAAGCCCTGTTAACAGGACTCATGTCAATTACAAATTAGGGTTAGAATATGTTAGCCAATAGAGAAAAATAACTTCTAATGCATTTTACAATAATAAGATAATTTTTGGCTTCACGAGGCGCTGCCCCAAGACCCCGAAAGGGGCCTTGCCCCTTGGTCCTATCTTGGGGGCGCTACCCCCATGGCCCTATAGAAATAATTGGGGGGAAACTACACCGATAAAAGGGAGGAAAATAACTTTCAGATTTTTTTCGTCTCCATATAACTACACAAAGCGCGACTGGTTGAAAAAGGTTACTCCCAGGTTGATGGAGTAGATTGTGGTGAATTTTATTCTCCTATAGCCAAAATAACATTCATTCATTTTTTTTCTTTCTATTGGCGAAGCTTATGATCTAGAGATCAAACAAATGGATGTGTAAACAACTTTCCTTCATGGATATTTCGGGAAACAAATTTACATAACAAATCAGTTTACGAGTTATCACTTATATACAACCCTAAAATTCATCCCTAAAATAGGACCATAAACATCTGTAGACGTATAAGTGCACCACAACACTGAAACAACCAAACTCCCATTTTATGTGCAAAATGCAAACCGGAAAAATGAAAACGAAATAAAAACACTATTACTCTTTTATAAGCCAAAATCACTTAAAAATGATATATTCGCTATATAAATAAAGTATAGAAGAGTCATAAACTTTCAGAAAGCTTACCTTGGATTAGTTAAGACTCTGAAAATTCAATTGGGTGTGGAAGTGGTCTCCAATTTGAGATCAACTACGTGATGAATATCATGGCGTCTAACGTGTGACCATGGAGCATTTAACAAATCAGATTGAAGCATTAACGATCCCTTTCAATGTCTTTCTCTCGAAAATCCTTTGTCAAGCTTTACATAATATTACATACTGGCTCTCCGGTTGTGGAATCATACAGAGTCCAGCCTATTTGTGCATCAGTCCCATTGACAATTGACTGCTCAAAGCCCCAATTGTTCTTAAACTTGTCTGTGTGTGACAACTACAACATAAGTGTGGCTCCTTTGTTATGTATTTCAACCATCTCGTCATTTTACACCTCTCCTTGAATCTCTGTGTAATGTTATATTGAAATTATTTAATGCTAATATGTTGAAATTTCCTCCTATTAAGCCAACTGACCCTTCCAAATAATTATCTTCTTCATGTAATTGCAAGGAATTTTTCCAATACCATTGTCAGCCTAACCATGATATTGAGATTTATCTTGGTTAAAATATATCTGTAGCACCCCTAGCTAAAATTTACAAATTTAAACAAATCCTTTGTCTTCTCATTCTACCAACATTGTTGAACCTCCTAATCTTCTACCTTCTCCTTCCACTGCTAATCCTTTGCCCACTTCATTTACTAATTTTGTTGATCCTAGTAAACTTACGACCATGAACCTCGATAATACGTTTACTATGTGCTCGACCACATTTGCGTGTGCTATCAAGTATGGATTGGTGTGCAACCAGCATGATAGAGCATTGCCAAGGATAGAAGAGATCTTGGAACATAAAGCTATCTTGACAATGTATGGTGCAATAGATAAGTTGGAAAGTATCTATAGTTTGGCCATGCTGCGAAAACAAGTGCATGTTTCTAGGGCGGATGGGTGGATTCTTCGTTGAGATTTTGGCTTACTTATTGTCATTTTTTAAGAACATCATTTGATGTATTATTGGTGATTGCTCGAGGATTTGGAGATGGGATCCATTTCAGTTTAATAGTTTTTCTTTTAAGGGTGGCTAAGCGACTTTCTCCCACTAGTATGTATGTAAAGAAATTCATGTACTCTCCTGTTTTATTCATAATAAAGTTTATTCAGTGGCCCTTGTTATTTTTATTTATATTAAAAAAATTTAGTAATCTAATATGATAATTCTATCACAACTAGAATCTTTGTGTCCTTGGCTTCACATCAACACTATTGAATACTGTGGTATATGGAAGATTCCGGCATAAAGTTCTTTCTTTCCTGTATGCTCTTGAACCAGATTTGATGTACATTTATTACAATTAATAAATTTCATCTCAGCTTTGGCCCATTTCTCATAAAAAAAAACTGATAATTCTACGAACAAATAAAAAATCCAACCTTTAACAATAAGATGGAGACAAAATCTAATGTAATTATGTTGTAAAAAATTCTATGAATATTTGTAATCTTATTAAGAGTATGATCGTATCTTTTTCACATCGTTACAATACATGTTATGCTTGTGGTTTGAATGTATCAGTCACAAATAGGCAAGTTCGATTTATTTTGACTTTTATAAATGATACATTTTAAAATTAACTTATTAAATTAACAATTATCATTTTATTGTTTTTTTTTTTTAACTAAAAGAGGGGTAAAAATTTTATTGAATACCAAAGAGAACAAAACAACAGAGGAAACAAAGAGTACTAAAGAGCTTTATCCTGGTCAACAAGTTGAGCCAGTTTATGAGAAAAATAAGGGGGAAGCATCCTATGATCAACAATATTCCAATCCAACGCGTGCTCGGAAGCCCATTTAGCCAAGCAATCAGCCACACTATTCCACTCCTGAGGGATATGCAAAAAAGACACAGAATCCAGAGAATTGCATAACTGAGTGACCTGTTGAATAACCAGACCCAAATGCCAATCCACATCCACAAGGTTCCGTCTATTCAATAAATTCACTACCACCTGTGAGTCAGTCTCACAGGTAATTCTTCTCCAGCCACGTTCAGAACACTGTTCCACTGCAACCAAGATAGCAAGGGCATCCATGAGGTTATTTGTATGGTAACCCTTGTAGATAGAGAACAGAAACTGAACATCACCAGACCTATCACGCACAACTCCCCCAATGCCAGCCGGTCCAGGATTTCCCTGAGAAGAGCCATCAATGTTGATTTTAAGAACTCTAGACTGGGGAGGAGTCCAATGCCCCTCACAATTAACACGCTAAGAGCGCTGCCTAGCTCTATTCCCAGCGCGTCTATGGGGCAGAGAGGGGGCGCCGCCTTGAAGAGGAAAGGAAAGGCATGAGTAAATACCAGCATCTCCAGGGTCCAAACCTCCACAAAAGTCACATTTTGCCAGGAGTGTTTCGTGAAGAGAATGAACAATTTTCCCCCACAGGTGTTTGATCCCCAGCTGCACCTCATGAAAGATCCTCCTATTTCTCTCAAGCCAAACATGCCATAAAATAAAGGAAGGGCCAATAGTCCAAGCAACCTAAAGAAAAGAGGTCTTGGAAGGGGGATGGCCCAGATGGTCCCAGAACTCAGACAAGGAAGAAACATGCCAGCATAAGCATCCCCACACACTCCACCAGAAGTGCCAAATCTGCTTGACAAAAGAGCACTAGAAAAAAAGGTGGGAAACAGTCTCTTCACTATTGCGGCATAAGACACAGATGGAGGGCCCCTGGAAGCCTCTCTTGCAAAGATTCTCCCAAGTAAGACAACGATTGTAAACCAGAATCC
>MU227293.1:1561536-1623954 GCA_018584345.1 Thuja plicata
ATAGACAAGTTCGATTTATTTTGACTTGTAAAAATAATACATTTTAAAAGTAGCTTATTAAATTAACAATTATCATTTTAATGTTAAACCTCGTGAAATCAATCCCTTACTACAAATATTCGTAGCTATCAAATATATCTGTACATACATAAATCCATACACATA
Source organism: Thuja plicata (assembly GCA_018584345.1). Lineage (NCBI taxonomy): Eukaryota > Viridiplantae > Streptophyta > Pinopsida > Cupressales > Cupressaceae > Thuja > Thuja plicata. The sequence continues at coordinate 1,561,702 of MU227293.1, forward strand.
TACACATTTAAACCAACAAAACAAAGTTTTATATAAGATATCACCTAAACAAAACAAAAATACTAGAATTTCAGTAAAAAAACTGAAATTTAAAAGATTTAGCACATCAAAAAGGCAAACTGAACCCAAAAATACACATGCATGTAGTATATGTGGCCAAATTGTGATTGTTAACGAGCCAATGTATAGAAAAATATGTTATCTCCTTTGGTTGCTCAAATTTGAAAGCTTGAAACTGCAACTAAAAGTATGACCGCTTAACCTGGAAAAAATAATGCAAATATACAATGAGATTAGAAAGAATCGCAATGTTAATAAATGTTAGTACGGGGTAGTCTCATATTGCTATCACCATATGTAGACCCAAAAACATATGGCTAGTATAGTGGACTATAAAAGGACCTTTCCTTTGCTTTTCCTTTTCCTTTTACAAACAAAAGAAACATTAGTGACATAGTTCATAATTTCAACAGCTTTTTTCCATACTATGCATCTTTTCTTAATTACTGTAATTGTAAATAATTTAAGCCTCCATAGTATATAACATAAAATAAGAGAGTACCAACTCCCTTCTTCCTGGAACACAACAACCATCTGAATTCATGAACATGTATTCTTCTAGAAATTCAGATTCCAGAGCACAGAAAAAAAATGTATATCTCCGTCCCTGGATTACTAACTGTCCAAGTACACTTATCTTAAAGTATGAAAAACTGTAGACTAAGGCGCATCTCAAAGTTCAATGCACAGGAAAATAGGAACTTGTTGATTTTAATATGTGAACAGAATAACAGTTTAACAGTTTGTTACTTTAAAGATTGTAATAAAATTTGGAACATTCGTCAGTAGAATTAAAGGACGCTAGTCACACTAAAAATTTGAGCAAACTAGTCCAGGATAGTTATCAAGATGATAACTTGGTTTAGGGGTAATGTTGAAGACATTCCTTGTTGATGGCATTTAATGACTGAATATACTCAATGTGGATCTGATATAACTGAAAAGCTTTTAACTTGGCTTTACTCCCAATAAACATGGAAGAACAGAATGGAATGGTTGGGCATGGGAAGTTGTAGTGGTTTTGCACTTCTAAACCTCTAATGGTCTAAGAGCGGCAAGTTGTAGGGGTTTTGCACTTCTAGACCTCTAATGTGGAATGGAAAGCATTAACATTTTAGGGTTTTCGCCTCTTCTTTTGAAACTTAGAGAAATGGCCATCAGAAACCTATTGAATCAAAGTACAACCAAAAGGAAGGGTAAGAAGCTAATCGGACTAAAACCACCACTGTGGATAGTCTTGTTGGGTCTGGTGCTTTTGCTTATGATTCAGAAAAAAAGCTTTTTTTTTTTTTGGCTTTGATCTAAGTTAAAGCTTATTTCTAAAGAGTATGTCCTGTACCTTATGCAATATAATTAGGCGATGCAACAATCTAATTAAGGAGCGAGGTAACATGTAATCTTTGCAAATAGTTGCCTCATTTTTCTTTTGCTCAATTGATGTAAGCTGTTATTGTCTTTCTATTTCTAACTGTTATTTTTTCTCGTATATGATCTAATAGAATCCTTATCAATAGTGAGTTTTTACTTGAAGATATGAGAATAGAGAGTTGTCTGAATCATGTTTGAGTTGGAGAGGGTTGTTTAACTTGTAGCGACATCTGTGGCCTCCATCCGTATAGCATTTTCGTTGAATCTTGCGAGATGTTTACTGAAAGAAGATTATGTTCAAACCATGGTTGGGGGTAACTTACTGTATACTTCTTCTCCTTACATAGAAAAGCACTTTATGAGTTATCACGCATGTAAATTCCTAAAATTTATCCCTGGAACAGGAGCATAAACTCGTGCAGACCTACAAGTGAACCACAACCCTTAACAGCCAAATTTCCATTCTTGTGTGGAAAAGGCAAGCAATAAAAATAAATAAAAATACTGTTACTCTTTTATAAACCAAAATTACTTAAAAATTATATAATTACTATATAAATAAACCGTAGAGGAATAATAAACTTTCTGGAAGCTTACCTTCGAATTGGTTAACACCCTGAAAATTCAATTGGGTGTGGAAGTTGTCTCCAATTTGAGATCAACTACGTGATGAAAAACATGGCGTCTAACATGTGACGATGGAGCTGCATTCAGTGGGCAATCGAGCCAAACGGAAGCTTTAACGACCCATTTCAATGTACTTCCCTCCAAATCCTTGTCGAGCTTCCATATTATGGGTTTTGCATCATTATCCTTGGGAAAGACCACCCCTCCTTGCTCAGCGAAAGCTCTGCATGCGTTCAAGTACCTATCACGCAAGGATGAAGACTTTCGAAGCTCACTGTTATATAGCGGCTCTCCGATGGTGGAATCATACAGAGTCCAGTCTATTTTTGCATCGATCCCCTTCACAATTGACTGCTCATAGCCCCAGTTGCTCTTAAACGTGTCTGTGGATACACCCAAAGAAACAGATTGGACGCCAAATCCATTCTCGGGGCCAACTGTGAAACAGATCTTGGCCGGAAATTGCCGTTCACATGGAGCATGAAAGTCCAATGGTGGAAGCACATCGCATTTTACATTATCAATCTGCAAGCAAACCTCAATCCAATGTGGGCGAATGTTAACAACATGTCGGAATTGAAGGATGCAATTCACCAGGTGTTGAGCCGAGTTCCCACGTCCTCCTGTCGTTTCCAAGGAGTCGAGTAGAGAATAGGAGGCAATCCTCCAAAACCCCCCAACGCTTGAGCCGTAAGAGATTTTGAAGGCTGTGCTAGAAACACTATTGTACTTGAAGTAGGATGCCAAAAAATGCATGAAACGATGGGTTCCTGCAGGTCCAATGGATAACAGAGTCTCTTCTCGTGCTTGCTCCAATCTTTTGGGAATCCTTCCATTTCGTACATCTTCATCAGGCCCTCTGTACGGGATGAAAAATGAACACATTGAAGAGAAAAGATAGTTGAATAGTCGCTTGTATTTCGTGGAGTCAATTATGCGTGCTCTGTCCAAGTTCCTCCTAATCTTCGATCTGAATTTTACTATGGAGTAGCATGTATAGCGGAAGAAAGGTAGATATAAACCCAAAAACATGTATGAAAGCAGTGGAAGCAAATTGTTTTGCATGGACTCCTCATTACAATTCAAAATGTTATACATCCCCAAATCAAATACCAATTTAGAAGGATAATGTGCACCTTCATATAATCCTAAACGGAGAACCATTTCTCCATTCTGAGACAGAGGGTATGCGCGATGCCATAGAAGTGGGTCAAACCTTAGATGACTGTCCGCCCTTGACTGACATGCCTGGTATATGGAGTTGTAAAAATCAGGGGACTCCATAACTGGAAAATAACTAAATCTTTCACAGCGATATAGTTTGTTTGAATTGAGATTACCGTCATGTAGATTTGAAAATTGCCGTGTATGGTTTGTTAGAATTTTATACCTCTCGCAACTTGGACACTCAAAGAGGTCATTGGGAATGGAAAATCGAAGAGCCAACAGTGTCTTTTGAACTTCTGCCTGCCAAAATTCGACGCTCCACTTTGCAGAATGGCATTATTCATCTGATCATCCTTTCCTCTTCCACACATCCACTTTGAAAATAGATAATCAAATTACAATTTATATGCTGTTTACGTAATTTGCAGTTGCCTATTATTCCCAATTTTTATGACCAACATATCTCCAATATTTTTATTCTTAACATTTTGTATGTATATAAGTTCTTTATAATATTTATCCCTTTGTTTGCAGAAGAAGAAGAAGGTGCTGGACAATGATGACAGTGATGAGGGCAATTATAAGGAGCTCTTCAAGTTTTCTATTGAGAACTAGTCAGTGGCTTTCCATCAAGTTCGATGCATCTACAAGGGAATTTAATAGGGACTGTGTCCCTTGTTTTGTTTAATTTTGCTTTTATTGTTACAGGTGCCATCATGAGCACACTATGAACAATGTTTATACTTTCTTAGAGAGAATAACTCATTTTTGATGTTATAGATGTTCACTGATGTTTTTTATGTTAGCTGGTAGTTTTTTCTATTAATGTGAGTTGTTAGTGTTAATCTACTAATCATACACCATCTGGGCAGTTTTACTTAAGAGACAACACCCTTGTTTATGTTGATTTAATATAAATGACATTTTGTATGCATAGGAGCAATTTTTAAATCTGTTGGAATATAGTAAATTAATTTATAAAAGGTTTACAAAGAGAATGATACTTCAATTAACAAGCATCAAATCTATTATGATATTATTATTAAAATTAAATTGCATGGGTGTTGAATAATACTAATCATTGTGTGAGATTGTGTGTAAATGACATTAATGCTAATCAAATTTTAGGACTTCACTTGGACCTTTATTAGGATGTAACGATACATTATATTTAGTTCTATTAATGACCTAGATTAATATACCTTAAATATAAAAACCAAAATGTTTTGAATACATTTTATGTATAAGAAAATCCTAAAAATGAATGATTTAAGAATAAAACCAAACAAATACAAAAATAAAACAAACATTCAAAAAAGACAAAGAAAGTCAAACAAACATCAAATTTAATGTAATTAAACTATAGTAAACTCTTAGAGACAATACATACAATTTGAAATATGCATCCACTCTATATTTTAATATAAAGTAAAAGCTTTGTCTTTTGAAAGAAAAAAACATTATTATAAACGTTATGCTTTATAGACTTTCTTATGATGGCTGATTTGGGTGTGTGCTAACTTATAGTTTTCGCATATTATAAAATGAGTGAAAGTCCTAAAATCAGTAAGTGTTGGGGTTTTATAGATTGTTGGATTTTGGATGGATGGCCAAGATGAAAGGATAAGATCAATGATCGCTATTTATCATGATTATCATGATATCTCATCTCGTGAGATTATGCCAAGCAATAAAAGTAGAGTAGGTGAGAGGGAAGATGGGTGCTACCACATGAGGGGATGCATGATAATTTAAAACTATCGTTTATCGGAGAGAGAAAGGAACTTAATTTTATTTTGGATACTTGAAGAAGAAAGACTCATTTGCCCATGGGACTCATTTGCCCATGGAGATAGGGTCTTGTTGAAAAGGAGGTGCATTTAAGGTTGAGTTCAAGGGTGAGATTTTGTGAGGAGTTGAAGTGGTAAACCAAAAGATTCTCTATAAATAAGGGACTTCACATTAAGAATTTAATGGAGGCTCTTGATATTTTGTATGTTGTCTAGAATTATTACACTCTTGGTTGGCACAAGATTATTTGAGAGTCTGATTCTCTAATGGTGTTGTTGACTCTATTAAGTAGGCAAGAGCTTGGGGATATTAAATGCCACTTAGCTTTTGTTATCAAATAGATTCGACAATTGTACAACTCCTCGGAGTCCATTACTTTCACACACATTCATAGGGAGTGGAATGATGTTGCACATTGTTTGGCCAAATGGCCTTTTGTTAAAATGCAAGATTGGAATATAGTGGACAAGGGACAATTAGGAAAATAGTGGATAAGGGACAATTGCTAAAAGAGTGTTAAATAAAAATGCAAATTTAATTTAAGAGATAGAGAATTTAGAAAAAGAATTAATGACGGTGAAGAAATAAAATACAAGTTTAATAAGAGAAAAATAAAAAAAATTGGAAGAAGAATTGACAAAATTAAGAAAAGAGATGGCTACATACATAAGAGAGAGGCTAGTAGAGGAATACAAACTTAAAGATATAATTTATAATTTTTACAAATAATTGGATGAAGGTGAAAGAAAAATCAAGAGCTAGAAGAAAGATTAAAGTTTTTTGATGATATTAAGAAAATAAAAGAAGAATTAGAGCAGAAAATGAAGAAATTAGAAGAGGATAATGGTTTGTTAAAAGATGAACTAAATCAATCACTTATTTTAAGCAATGAATATTTGAAGTAAAAATTGGTATGTGATGTTTCATGTAGTACAAAGGATATGATTTCATCATTTGACAATTGTGATTTTTCTAAAGTTGTTTGTAAGAAAGAGTGTGATGAAAAAGTTACTAGTTATTTTGATGAAAAAATTAGTTTCAAATTTATAAAAAGAATGGGTTATAAATGTAGGATTTGAGAGATACAAATCCACAGAACGCCAAGAATACCTGCATGCAAATAACCTATTACAGGAGAGAAGCATAAAGAAGCAAAAGGTAGAACTCAGAAGTTACTCAAAAATGAGAGAAAAATTATGATCTGAGTTAATTGAAAAAAATATTAACAAGGTTCAACCTATAAAGGTGAACAAAACCCTACAGCCTAAAAAAGCTAGGTTGCACATTATAATTAATAAAGATATTAATTATAATGCACCTAAGAGATAGCTTAAGAAAATAGAGTAATAAATAACTTAATTAATTAAACCGAAGTGATTTAATTAATAAATGTAAAATATAATTACTCTAACACCCCCCCTTAAGCGAAGCTCAGGAGGTAAGCTAACCTAGCACAACTATGAAAGAAGGAAATGGGTCCCGGCAACAAGGCCTGATTAGGTACCCAATACAAGGAAATCTCTGTAAACTGGAGACAAAGGAGAAAACCTAGTGGGAAAACTCCTCTCCAAAAAGAGATATAAAAGAAAGAAAAAGAAAAAAAATGACTTCAAGAGACTCTCTCAAAGCCATAAGTACAATGTGTGCTGCCAAACCCCCACCCCCCCATGAGAGAGGTTCGAGGCTCCAAATCCCCCCAGAATGAAAGAACCCCTGGATCAATGAACAAACCACCATGACACCAATACAAAGGAGTGAAAGGAAGTGAGTACTGAAGAGGTAACCTTGAAAGATGAGGTGTCACTGGAAGGTCGAGCTGATGCTCAAAGGAGTAGACACAGGGATCCTAAAAGGGAACCCCCAATGTAGGTGGTATGATAGGTGTGTTGACACTATCAGGAGAGAGGAGATGAGTGTCCTCTGTAGAATCCTCAACAACTGCACCTGGTGGCTCGATGAATGGAGCTGGAGGGTCTAGCAGTGCTGAAGAAGAGTCTTGCTAAAGAGAAGAAACCCCAACAAGATGAGGTGAGGTAGCCATAGAAGTGGTCTCAGGAACAACACAGAGGTTCAAGTGACCTGACTGTCCCACATGATGCTCTCGCGTAAGAGGAGAGCTATGCTCCGATGATGGAGATGGTGGACCAAAGTGTGAAAAGGTGTAGAGATGGGTGGAATGATCAACTGTCCCTATAGCAACAATGCCACCTATCGCACTATCCTGAATGAAGACTAAATCAGGCGTGAAGTCAACTGTCTTCCCTGATCCACTATGTGTAATCTGGTAAATCGAGAGAAGGTTTGCAAACAGAGATGGAACATACAATACATCATTGAATGTGCCATCTTGAATGCGTACAGAACCTTTCCCACAGACTGGCATAACAGTGTTATTCCCCATGAGAATGTGGGGAATAGGAGAAGCCTCAATAGAAGAGAAGATCTCTGGAGAAGATGCCATATGGTGAGAAGCCCCTGAATCCAGTATCCAAGGGACCTGGGAAGGGGATGCAATTGAAGCCCGTAATGCATGACCCTGTCCAAAATCCTGTCCAGATGTCGAAGATGAGGTAGAAGACTGAAAAGCATACCCATGTGAGGTGGAAGAGGATGGAGAGGAAATAGTGCTCTTCTAAAGGAGAGCTTGAAAATCTGCAATCTCTTTCTCATAGCCATCAAATCTCTTCTGAAGACAATGTGACTCATCATGAGGCCCCTTCTGACAATAAAAACATGTAGGGTTCTCAGTCTTCTGTTTCTCCCTCTTAGAAGAAGATGGTGGCCCAGTAGAGTGCTGAGAAGAGGAATCAGATATCTTCTTTGGCTTCGACTTCTGTGTATCCTGAGATGTCTTGGCAAGCAATGCCTATGACTGTAAGCCTGTAAGAGAATCCATCTGACTGAGCTTGGAATTCTCATGAGTTAACCTGTCACAGAAGGTCTCAAAAGAGGGCATAACATGACATGCACCCAGTGCATCCATAGTGGAGTAGAAGGTAGAAGTGAAAATATGATAAGGGCCACAAAGCTTTGAGAGTATTAGAAAGATACACTCATCATCTGACTTCATCTTTCCAGTAACCTGTAAAATAGATCGAAGAGACTTGAACTTTTTCAGGAAGTCCTCAATGCTGGTGAATGATTTAGGTACCAAGGAGGTGAACTCTGCATCTATCTGGAGAACCCTGAACTGATTCATTGTGCCAAACAAGTTGGAAAACTTGTCCCACATATCTCTGGGTGTGGTCAGACCATCTAGGTGGAACAACAACCCATCTGAAATATTCATGGAAATGAGGCCCATTGTCTCATCCATCTTATTTTTGTGCATAAGAGCCTCATAAGGCCTCTGTAGAACTGGCTGAGCCGCATCGAGGCATGACCATAGCCCTTTTTCCATAAGCAATCTGCTCATCTACCCTTTCCAAGTGTGATAGTTGTGAGGTGTAAGGTGAGTGACAAAAGAGTCCGCCATTGAGAGAAGGTAGATAGAAGTAGAAGGGTTTCTTTGAAATAAATGACAGAAATAGAATTTTCACCCCCCAGAAAGTATTATACTATCTCTCGTACACTTCAAATAAGTATGTAAGCAAAAAAGACAAGGAAAAAACCTAATTTTCAGATGCCTCCACTTTGATGCCAAAAAAAAATGATCAAGCGGAAAAATTTGAAAATAAAACCAGCATGGTTGTATTAGGCTTGGAAAGAGATTTCCAATGATATATCACACTTTGATTTTTGATAGCGTATGCAAAAATTTCTCAAAAATGGGTGACAAAATTTTGAAAATTTCTGAAGCGGCACTGAAAACCGCCCACTAAGCAGTCAAAACCACCTGTGTAGAAAAAAACCATGTTCATACCTTCTATGCTCAAATCTCAGTGTCTTGCAACTCAAAAAGTGTGTCAGGTTTGTACGGCCCTCTTTCCATAAAAAATTGCCACAGCTTCCTCCAGTACCCAAAGGTGGTCGAATTTTATATCAAAATTCGTCTGAACGATCCTTTGAATCCATTGGTGAGGTCAGTTTCAGCCCAAAATGCATCCAACAAAAACAATTCCCCATATCCAATAAAAAACTCTTCAAAATCTTGAAACCCTTAACCTCAAAACCTGCTTCAAAAACACCAGAACGGGAAACAGCAGTGGAGCTCTGATACCATGTAGGATTTGACAGATACAAATCCACAGAATGCCAAGAATACCTGCATGCAAATAACATGTTATAGGAGAGAAGCATAAAGAAGCAAAAGGCTGAACTTAGAAGTTACTCAAAAATGAGAGCAAAATTATGATCTGAGTTAATTGAAAAAAAGATAAATACAAGGTTCAACCTATAAAGGTGAACAAAACCCTAAAGCCTAAAAAAGCTAGGTTGCACATTATAATTAATAAATATATTACTTATAATGCACCTAAGAGATAGCTTAAGAAAATAGAGTAATAAATAACTTAATTAATTAAACCGAAGTGATTTAATTAATAAGTGTAAAATATAATTACTCTAACAATAAAGGTAAAGGGTTGGGAAATCATGAGAAAGGAATGAGGAATTTGATTGATGAAAAAATGAGGCCAAAATACGAAGGTCTTGGATATGCTACAGCAAAAGGAAAGATGAATATAGGTTCAAATGAATTAGTTGAAGGAATAAAGACTATGTACTTTTCACATTATAATAGAAAAGGACATACAAAGGATAGATGTTGAGATCTACATCCATGTAGTATTCGTAGTTTGAAGAGCTATAGTCAAAAGGCATGTTGGAATAGAGATTCCAAGAATAATTCTAAGGTTAGTTGCATGAAAATGGATTGTGGATGGAGCTATAGAGCAAGTTGGAGAAGTATTACAGGTATGATCAAGAATATGTTCAAGTATAAAAGGTCACATGTAGAATATTATGGAAACTATGGAAATTTTGAAGATACAACAATTTTTTCTTGCAAGACATCTATAGATGGAAAGATTCCAATAAGTTATAAAATAAATTTTTTAAGACTATCGCAGTCGTTAGACAAAGACAAAGGCATAATCAAGTTTGAGGACATCAATCAAGGAATAGGATTTTCAATGTCAACAGACTTGGTTATGGACATCAGAAAAAAGATAAAAGAATACAAAAATCAAGAGTAAAGGAATTTGAATGCCATATTCGTTGAAATTTAGAAATACCACCCCAAATCAGGCATTGGGGCTCTATAGGTATTATATCCTAACAATGGAAACCTTCTCTAGCTATGGTTGCACTATGATTGAGAAGCAGTCTCCAGATTCTAGGCCAGTTCCTATTGAATTTGGGTATCAATTTTATACTATCTTCTCTTGATTTTGGGAAAGGAAAGGGAGAAAATCTAACTAGGATTGTATGAATAAAAATCTAAAGGTGATAAACCAAATAAGATTCAGATCTCTCAAAGCCACAAACTGACATTCACTTAACATACCCTAATAATCTCTGCAATATCACTCACTATCCAATACATAGGCTAATTTGAAAGTCACTACTAGGGTTTAACCACAAATAGCAATCTTACTATTAACAACATGCATATTCTATAAAAGGCTTATATTCTGTAATCTAGAATAATAATCGATACAATCCACTAATCCATGCTACAAATGTATTACACTTGAATGCAGAAAATTGAATAGAATTTGAACAAAAGATCACCACAAGATGTATGAAAAATGGATCAATTATATTCTTCTCAAAATCCATGTGTAGTTACATGGATGAACCTCAAAATAATGGCAAGGAATACAAGCATCCTCTTCCACAAAATTGATATCACAAACATGAACCAACAATGGATACAAAAACATAAACATGTCGCTATAGGAAAAAGAAGTTCACTAAAAGCCCTTCTCTCTACAATCTTGAACCCCTTAACATGAAGCCAAGGATCCACTATATAGCCCACATGGCTTAATTTTTTAAAATATTTCCCTCCAAAAACCCCTCCAGTATATCAAACTACTAAACTATATAGCTTAACCAGTGCCCTAAATCAAGCCCTAATTTTAGCCCCTAAAGTTCGTAAATAAAATACATCTTTTTATATACCCTACAAAACTTATTACATAACATTCAGAATGTATAAACCCGAATACATAACTTCTAAAGGAATACAACCCTAACCATAACCCAACACCATAGGAAACCCTAACTCCAATAAGTCGGCAGCAAAGAATCAAATCCTTCCTTTGTACCATCCAACCATGGTATAACCAAGTTGATATGACTTGAGTTCAATGCTTGAGAACAACTCATAATTGACCTAAATAGATCATTGAAAAGATGTAATGTTGTCTTCGTGGCATGAAAAGTATTGTCGTGGCACTGTAGAGGGAATATCAATTTACTGGGAACTGTCATAGCATTTACTCCATTTGTCAGTGGATTTGAAAATTGGGTAAAACACAATGCATATTGTTTATCGATTTTATTTGCATCTAGGGTTTTCTTCTCTGTGTGCCACCATGCTTTTTTGAACTGGAGTTGGGAAATCATAATCAATGGTGTTGCATTTTCTACTTGATTATGTGGAGAAGCTCAGGCTTCTCAAGCTCTATGGAAAACCATGGGTTTGAGCTTGCTCTTCCATAACATATAGCGTATTTTATGAATTTTGTTTGGAGTTTTTTTAAGTTTACTTGGTTCGAACTTGGGATTCAAAAATCAGGCTTTGTCAACTATGAGTTATGACTTGTGGCCTCCAATGTGTGGGATACTTGCAGAGGTAACTTATAGAGCTCGGGTTTCTATTGTTTTTCAAAGCCATAACATATGGCACTTCTCTTTCTACAAAACTGGGACATGGAGTTGGTAGCTTTTTAAACAACCACTGTTAGCTTGGAATGATTATAAGATGTGATTGATAAGTGTCTAGGAGTCCATGAGATTCGGACTTGAAACTAGGCATCTCAACCACTGCTTCAGACTCATTCCCAACTTATAGTGAACTCATACTCGCAGATGTCACAACTTTTTTTGTTAAAACACACAGAGCTCGGGTTTTACTTCTCCTACTATTGACCCGCGACACTTCGCTTCTAATCTACATCTCAAACTTGGTCTTCTTGTCCTCTTTTCTTTAGATAAGTTACGTCTGGTGTTTTCTTGTTACTTTGCATTTAAAATGTTCTGCATTTAAAATGCATTCCAAATGCATAACTTTGATTTTTCAACAACTTCATTTTTATGAGTTATTAAAATACATCTCTGGCAGCAACTTGCGGTGTTTTGATGTTAATGTTCTATATGTTGTAGTAGTTGTTTTCTTACTTTGAAACTCCAGCATGTGCTTTCATTACTTCTTTTGTAACCCTCAACACTCAGAGTTACCCTCTAATATTTACTTGCTGTCATTTCCTTCATTACTGCTCTCTTTGCTTTACTAATGTCAACAACAACAACAAAAGACATACCCACATATGTATTAAGTTGATCTCGAACATGTGTATATTTGATGTGAACTCGGGTTCTCTTGCATGGCTATCTTTTCTGTATACAAATGCACTTCACTTAATGTTTTTCAAACACAACAATATTGTCATGAGGACAAAAATGTCCATCTCTGCAAACTAAACTTTTCTCTCAGTATTTATAGAAGTTGAGAAATCCAACTTCACAGCTCGCCAAGAACACCTACATGCAAATACTTGATACTAAATAGAAACCAAGGAGATAGAAGCAAGGGTTTGGAAAATCTCAGCGGAGTGATAGAAAAATTATTATTTCGCAAAAAGTGAATTACAATAATTACAAAAGTGGCATATAAGGTGAGAAACCCTAAAGCTGGAGAAAGCTAGGCTTGTGCATTAGTAGTTAATAAACATATTAATTATTATGCACCTACAAATGACAAGCTTAAGTGAATAGAATAATAGTGAGCTTTAATAATTAAACCGAAGTGATTTAATTATAAAGACAAATGTACTATTACTCTAACACCCCCCCTTAAGCGAAGCTCAGGAGGAAGCAAACCTAGCACAGCTATGAAAGCAGGAAAATGGGTCCCAGCAACAAGGCCTAATCAGGTACCCAACTACAAAGAAATCTCTATAAATGGGGGAAATAGAGAAAACCCAGAGGGAAAAACTCTACCCCAAAAAAGAGATACAACAACATGCTGAAAAAAACATGAATGAAGGAAGGCCTCAACAAGGCCCCCCAAGGACAACTTCGACCACCCCAAGCATAGAACGCAACTGAAGATAGTGTGGAGATGCAAAAGGTTTGGTGAAGATGTCAGCAACCTGCGCATCAGTGGGAATGTACTCCAAAGAGAGAAAACCATCCTAAATCTGCTAACGGATGAAATGCGTATGAAGCTCAATATGTTTAGTGCATTGATGCTCCACCGGGTTGCGGGAAATGTGAATAGCACTCTGATTATTGCACCACAGAATAGTGGGACAATCAGGAGGAAAACTAAACTCAGTCATCAACTGCCAAAGCCATAAAATCTCCTGACTAGCATGCACTACTACTTTGTACTCAACCTTTGTAGATGAAAGTACACAAGCATTCTACTTCTTGCACAACCATGTGATAGGACTAGAGCCAAGACAAAAGTAGACTTCTGATCATCAACATCACCAGCCCAATCTGAGTCAGTGAAGCCAACAATGTGAGGAACCCCTGATGTGTAATGGAGGCCATACATAAGTGTGCCCTGAATGTATCTCAAAATACGCTTGGCAGCTTGCCAATGACTCTCATGAGGCTCCTATGAGAATTGAGAGACAAGTCCAACTGCAAAGGATAGATCAGGACAAGTGTGTGTCAAGTACAACAAACTACCAACCAACTGTCGATACAATGTAGGATCCACTGAAGGCGAAGTTCAAGAGGTAGAAAAAGTAACACCTGACTGAAAAGGTGTGGGAACAGGCTTGAAATCAAGCATATCAAAGCGCAGAAGCATGTCAAGAGAATACTTCTGCTGGTAAACAAAGATCCCAGTAGGGGACTGAACAATCTACAGACCCAGAAAGAAGTGTAATAAACCAAGGTCTATCATATCAAACTGCTCCATCAATGCATGCTGAACATCCTGAATCATAGAAGATGAGATACCTATGATGAGAAGATCATCGACATATAGCACAAGGATCAAAACCTCATCCTCAAGACGCTGAATGTAGACTGTAGGATCAGAATGACAGCATGTGAATCCTGTAGAAAGAAAAAAGGAGTCCATCTTCTCATACCAAGCCTGAGGGGCCTGTTTGAGACCATACAAAGAATGCCAAAGTCTGCAAACCAAGGAGGAATCCTGTATAAATCCCTGAGGCTGCTCCATGTAAATCTCCTCACTAAGATCACCATGCAAGAAAGCACTCTTCACATCCATCTAAAAAATGGGCCATCCCTGAGCAACTGCAAGGGATAAGACAAAGCGAATAGAATTTATCTTGGGGACAGGGGAAAATGTCTCAGTGTAATCAATACCCTCAACCTGTGAAAAACCCTTCAAAACAAGACGTGCCTTGTACTTATCAATAGAACCATCAACATCAAACTTAGTACGATACAACCACTTGCATCGTACTAACTTTCTTCCCTTAGGAAGAGAACAAAGATCCCAAGTATGATTCTTCATCAAAGAAGAATACTCCTCCTCCATAGCACTGTCCCACTTAGTATGTCCTGTCGTTGCTCCAAATGTCTGAGGATCACCACAAATAGCATGACTCAGAAGACTAGAACCTGCAATATGAGACCAGGTGTGATGGGAAGTGGAAGGGTCACCAGCCAGAGAACCTGCAGCATCAACTATAACACGAGCCCATCTAGGCATCTGTGGAGGATCCTATGGTGGAGGTAAATGGGGATCACCAAGATCATCATCCTCATCATCCTGAAACAAAGCTGGAAGAGATGAGGGAGTAGTGGTAAGTGAAGTAGACTCTGGAAGTGGGGTATCTACTGTAGGAAGGTGCTCATCAAACTAGACATCCCATTGAAATAGGACCTCTCTGGAATTAGGGTAAAACAACCTATATGCCTTAACATCCTCACAGTAGCCAACAAAAATGAGCCGTCAGCTCTTCCGCTCCATCGCTCTCCTCTGAGCGTCAGGCACAAATGCCCATGCTTCACTACCAAAAACTCAGAATGAAGATACATCAAGCTTGACATGAGACCAAGCCTCCTCAGGAGTCATATGTTGAACTACCTTGTGAGGCATCTGATTCTGAATATAGGTTGCACAATTGACTGATTCTACCCAAAAGGATGAATCCATGGACCTGGACTGTATCAAACAATTAGCCATCTTTCAAAGTGTTCTGTTCTTTCTCTCTACCACACCATTTTGCTGAGGGGTGTAGGGCACTAAAAAATGATGCTAAAGACCATGTTCAGAGAAAAAATCCCTGAAAGCTTGGTTCACATATTCCCCCCCATTATTTGTGCATATCTGCCGAATAGAAAGACCAGACTACTTCTCCACAAATGTGTTAAAGACTCAAAATGAATCAAAGACATCAGACTTGTAATTCAAAAAGTACAACCATGTGCGCCTGGAGAAGTCATCAATGAAGGTGAGCACATATCTGGCACTAGAAAAAGGAGTAGGAAATGACATGAGGTCACTATGAATCAACTCCAATGGTGCCAAAGCACGAGTAGCTCATCCCTGAGGGAAGGATCCCTATGTTGTTTCCCAAGAACACAACCCTGACAAACCCCATCAGTGCAAGTAATCTATGGAAGCCCAAGAACAAGTGCCTATGTGCTCATCTTCTGAAGATATTTGTAATTGACATGGCCCAAATGCTCATGCCAAAGTCTACTCACTAAATTTGCATGTGATATAAGACAAGAACATGTGCCTTCAAAAGACTCAAATCCATGAAATCTGTATAGTTGGGATGCAGTGTCAACACTCCCTGTAGCCACAATTAGCTCAGAATCATGTATGTCCCAAATAACCACATCATGTGGTGAGAACTCAACTGTCTTACCAGATCCAAAGTGGCAAATCTGATAGATAGATAGTAGGTTCATCAAAATTTCAGGGACAAGGAGAACATCCTGAAGAGAACCCCTAGCTAATGTAACAGAACCAGAACCCAAAATAGAAAGATGAGATGAGTTCCCAATAGCAATCTATGAAGTAGCACAAGGGGCAAGTGAGGTGACCAAATCCTAAGTGTGAGTCATGTGGTGAGAGGCACTAGAATCAAGAATCTAGGTGGGTCCAGAAGTCATTGCTCATGCAGTAAGAGAATGACCTTTCCCTACAGGGGAGGATGTGGACTAAGGAGCTGAAATGTGATGCTCCTGCATGGCTTCCTCTAAAGTCTCCAAACGTTTCCAACACCTAGAAATGGGATGTCCATCCTTTCCACAAAAGCTACAGGTCTCAACTGATTTCTTCTTAGTCTTGGAGGTAGACTCAGTAGACTTCGAAGAATATTTACCCTTGAAAGGGTTAGCTAGAGGTTTTGAATCATTTTTCTATGCAGGTTTGGAGGAAGACTCATTGCCTGCAGAATATTTCTTCGGTTTGCCTTTCTATTTTGGTTTCCCCTATGAAGACTGAGCAACCAATGCTTAGCTAGAAGAGCCAGAAGCATCCATATGTTGGATCTTTGTCTGTTCCCATGTCAACCGATCATAAAATGTCTCAAAAGAAGGCATGGTGTGTCTAGCATGCAAAGCATCCATCATGGAGTAGAAAGTGGAAGAGAAGATCTGATACTATCATCGCAACTTTGAGAGTATCAAGAAGATACACTCATCATCTGTTTTGGTTTTCCCACATCCCTGCAAAACTGAGTGCAGAGACTTGAACTTCATCAAGAAGTCCTCAATGGTGGGAAAGCTGGTAGGTGTTAAACTGGTCAGCTCTACATCAAGTTGTAGTGCCCATAACTCATTCACTATGCCAAACAAATCTGAAAACCATCCAGGTGAAAGAGGAGACTGTCGGAAATGTTTAATGCAATCAAGCCCATGGCTTCATCCATCTTATTCCTATGCTAAAGAACCTCAAAAGGATGTTTTAGGATAGGTTTCTTTTCATCTAGGCATGACCATAAGCCACGTGACATAAGTATCCTGGTCATGTGTGCTTTCTAGGTGTGGTAATTGTGTGGTGTCAGCCGGGCCATAGAGGGGTATGACATTGAGAGAAGAAAAAGATGGAAGTAGAAGGGTCATTTTTTTAAAGTAAATGAGAGAAAGAAAAAGCACCCCCCCACAATGTATGATTCTAACCCCCGTACAGCAAAGATTCAATTATTGAAAGCACAAAAAATTAGAATAAAACCTGAACACCAGATGTAGAGAGGGAGGAAAATAAAGCCTCTACTTCAATGCCAAAAATAGGAGCTCAGATGGCTGAATCAACAAACAATACCAGCATCATCGTTTCCAGCTCAGAAATACCTTTCTGGTGATATTTCATTTTTTGAAAACGGACACCGTATGCCCAAGATATGGCCAAAAAGGCACAGGTACCCCCAAAACACAAGCTCCCTGGAAAAAAAATATTCCCAGGAAATAATTTGACGTGCAAATGCCCATCATGGTCCACTGGTAAAAAATTGACGGTCATCAAGGCTATCGCCAAAAAATTGTTTCGGTCACTGAAAAATGCCAAAAGCCACCGGAAAAATTCAAATTTTGCCAGAAAAAATTTTGTCGGGAGGGCTAACGACAGGGTGACGTCAGCATCATCACCCGCAGGCTATGGTGGCGGGTTGGTGATGACCACAGGTGGTAGCCACTCCCGAGCAGTGGTAGAGGGACAGGCTGCGCTACTGGTGGCATAGACAGCTCCGTCGGTGGCCACGACGTCAGAGGGTGGCGCGCCGGTGAGAGGCTGGGCAGTTGTGGGAGGCTAAATTTTTTGCCTAAGGTCACTGTAACCAAATTGATCAAACCTTATAGGTATTTTGACTCTCCTAGGCCTTCTAAATGCAATGGTGGAGTCCATTTTTTCTCAAATGGCTCCATAAAATAGCACCTCCTTCAAAGTGACAGAAAAACCCCAGAGAAGCTATGGCTGTCATCTTTGACTCGTGGCTTCAAAAACCTTCAAACCAGGCAGCGACAGGGTGGCTCTGATACCATGTAGAAGTTGAGAAATCCAACTTCACACCTTGCCAAGAACACTTGCATGCAAATACCTGATGCTGAATAGAAACCAAGGAGACAGAAGCAAGGGTTTGGAAAATCTCAGCGGAGTGAGAGAAAAATTATTATTTCCCAAAAAGTGAATTACAATAATTACAAAAGTGGCATATAAGGTGAGAAATCCTAAAGCCGGAGAAATCTAGGTTTGTGCATTAGTAATTAATAAACATATTAATTATTATGCACCTACAAATGACAAGCTTAAATGAATAGAATAATAGTGAGCTTTAATAATTAAACCGAAGTGATTTAATTATAAAGACAAATGTACTATTACTCTAATAGTATTCTATCTTTCAAAACAAATAAAGTTTTTTCCCCTGCAGCAATTGGATGAAATAAACAACATTCAACAGTCACTGGTTAAACTGTGAGAAAAATATATCAAAACATGTTATGTTAAAACACTGTAAAAGTGTTGTTCCTTTCAGTGTGAAAATACATTGTTCTTTTATCAGCATATAAGACACTACCCATGGGGTTCAAGCATGGGCTCATGACTCCCATGGATAATCTTCATAACAAGAACCCTAAAAATATCAATACTCCATTTTTTATGACTGTATGCCCTATATTGGATACATGATGAACATTATACCAGAATATAATGTAACTGTGTAAATACCTTGTATAAAGACACCTCTTGAAATTTTGGCATTAAGGACATAAGTATAACTTTCTTTTGAAGTTATGAACCATTACAGTATTGTTTGATTTCTTCAGTTGATAAACATTCACTGTCTTGCTCGTAACATAGTTGTTTTTTCATGAATGCTTACTCCAAGAAAGCCTACCAACATACTGTTGTTTCAATCTTTGCTTATTGACTTTCACTTGCAGTTTATATGTACATTGTTTATTATGTTATGTATCTCCATCTCTTTGCAAATCTTACTGTTTCATAAGCATAAACAACAATAACTCGTAATATAAAAATGGTGATAACTAGGCATGCATCTTTCAATACTGAATTTATAAATGACTATTATGCCTTCCTTGCATTTGATACTCACTATAATAGTATTGCCTTCATTTATGATATGCATGATGTTAGTGAACATCTTATCCTTCTTTTCTACATAATCTAACTCATTAAGAATACTTCCTTGCTCATGTGTCTCTTGCAATATCATGGATCCTTTTTTGCTTTTGCATTTTCTCTTGTTATCTACACCCAGTCATATGATCACCTTTGCACACCTATCACCAATCAATATGTTAGGTCAGCAGATAAAATGAACCAATTAATGTTTGTGGGTGAGTGTCATCTAGGATGCCATTCATTCATGAATGTTGGTTGGATTATTTGTGTTTGTTGAATTAACAGGTTGATCAAAATTTGGAAAAGGTTTCTCAGACAGGAATACTAAATCCCTTTCATTTAGATATCTGGTTATAAAGACAAGAATAACATTCACCAAAGTGATCATAAATAGAAAAAAATTTCATGTTTAGAACAAGTCCCTTTAATATTATGTTTTAGATATTGTGGATGCATGTTTTCATGTTACATTGATTTCATCAAATTGATATGCAACATTAGAAGATTTGAATGTATGTTATTTGTATTCTATGTAGTGCTTAGATCCAACTGGATCTAACACCTCTTTTCTCTCTCATGATGCAGGTTAAACCCTAAAAGACCTAAATGAAGATGAAGACCTGGACTTGGAGACCTAGGACCTGACAGACAACCAGTAAGAAACCAACCACAAGGCAATGAATGGGACCCCTACTCCATACTTTTATATCATGCTTTATATTATGCAATATACTCTTTTAATTGACATGAAAAGAAATATGAAAAGACACTTGTATATTACATTCAGTTTGAATGCACAATGTAATTGATCAGTTTTAAATTTTGAAATTCTAGAATGTGATCAATTCTTATAGCACAAATGATAACTTTTGACAATGAATGTAATGATTAAATGTTAATTAATAGATAGTATTAATTAGACTCTTCTAAATATGCTTTTTTTTTTCCTATTTGTGGTTATTTTGATGGATTTTGTAATTTAGGGTAACAATTTTGGTGACTTCTGCTGGATGTCTGCCTACTAGACACGGCCTTAGACCTTATCCTAGGGAAACAGAGTTATAAATCCATAACCATGGATGTAACCTTTATTGAAATTAAAATGCTTCTAATCTAGACTCATGCAACCTAAAGACCTAGTTCTTGGATAACACTTATTAAAATGAAACCTAAACTAAACCTAACCCTCAAAGTAAAGCTTGAGGTGAATTCCATTAACTGGAATTTGTAGAACTTCCCCATCAGTTGTGGACAATTGATAAGCATTATTTTCCTCACATGCTGTGATAACAAAAGGGCTTGACCAAAAATGATCAAACTTATCATGCTGCCCTGGTCTACTCTTGAGCACATCACACTTAAGTACTAGATCACCCTCCTTGAAATCTCTAGATGTAGCTCTCTTATCAAAAGCCCTCTTGGTCTGTGCTTGGTTTAATTCCATAGTATCCAATGCCTTCTTCC
Source organism: Thuja plicata (assembly GCA_018584345.1). Taxonomy (NCBI): domain Eukaryota; kingdom Viridiplantae; phylum Streptophyta; class Pinopsida; order Cupressales; family Cupressaceae; genus Thuja; species Thuja plicata. The sequence continues at coordinate 1,582,376 of MU227293.1, forward strand.
TTTCTTCCTCCAGTTGCAGCAATTCAACATATCTTATTTTAAGAGGATTCTCCTCTTCAAACAGTAACATGTGATCAGCAAGCTATAAAGCTAGAAACTCTACAGAAATAGGCAATCTAGCCTGTTTTCCATAAACTAGGACATAAGGTGAATTCCCAATAACCTGTTTAGGTGTTATTCTATCTATCCATAAGGTTTCCTTCAATTTAGACTGCCAATCCTTTTGGTTTTCTTGCAGAGTCTTTTTGATGATCCTAATTAGCTTCTTGTTGGTGGATTCTGCAAGACCATTACCCTGTGGGTAATAATTGGAAGAAGTGTTTAACTAAATGCCATTCTTGAAAACCCACTTTGTTATGGATGATCCAACAAAAGCTAGGGCATTATCTGAGATTATTGATTGAGGGACTCCAAACCTTGTTACAATGTCATCATAGAACTTTAAAATAGCAGCTCCATTACAATCCTTTAGAGCAATAACTTCAGTCCATCTAGTGAAATAGTTTGTAGCAGTTAAGATCCACTTATTTACTAAACTAGAATTTGGATTTATTGGACCTATGAAGTCCACTCCCATTTGTTGAAGGGCTAGTCCACAATGATTGGATTCAACGGTAATGTTGCCAGCCACTATTTTCTTGCAAACATAGCACACTTTTGGCATCTTCTTGCCCATGAATGAGCATCTTTGAATAAATCTGGCCAATAATAGCCAACTCTTAGAATTTTCCATGCTGTAGTTTTGGGGATGAATTTCCCTCCATAAGATCCATAATGGAATTTAGATAGAATCTTGCTTTGATCCATATAATCTATACACTTGAGAAGCATACCAGAAAAATCCTTCCTATAGAGAGTATCATCAATTAGAATACAAGGAATAGACTGTAATCTAAATTACCTTCTCTTGGCTTTGTCAAGATTCATTGGACATTGAACAGTATGCAAAAATATGGTCATATATGATAACCAGGATGCTGAATCATTAATTAGTGCAAAATTACCTTGGGGCAAGATGACCTCTTTAGTGGCTTTAACTTGATCTTCTCCTTCTTCCATCTTTGCACATAAGCCTTTGCCTCTAACAAAGTTGGTCTCATAGATTTTCACATCATACTCCATGAATTTAGTTATCCACCCTGCCCTTTTTTTACTGACATCCTTGTTTAATAAAAACTCCTTAATACTAGGGTGTGCAATCATTAGATGTATTATGTTCCCAGAAACCAAATGCTTAAACTTTTTTAAGGCTTTTATAACAGCTAGTACATGTTTTTCTACAAAGCTATATCTTTTCTTATAATCATTCATACCTTTGATAAAAAAAGGCCACTGGTTGCTCCTGTCCTTCCTCATTCTTTTGCACCAGCATTGCTGAAATAATGTTAATACCACCATAAACATAAAAAACAAAATCCTTAGAGAAATCAGGATTAGTTAAAGTAGGGGCTGAAGACAAAGCCTACTTAATCTGTTGAAAATTCTTCTTCCCTTCAGCAGTCCAGCTAAAAGGTACATCCCTTTTTAACATAGCAGTCAAAGGTTTCAACAAATCTGCAATATTAGGAATAAAACGTCTAACAAAATTTATCCTTCCAATGAAACTTTGTGATCCTTTCTTATGTTTTGGCAATGATAATTCCATAATTGCATAAATCCTTTTAGGATCAATTGTTGTCCCTTCTTTAGACACTTGGTATCCTAAAACTTTACCTTTATGTACTGCAAAAATAGATTTTTTGGGGTTAAGGGAGATCCCAAACTCCCTGCATCTTTGTAAGACTTGTTTCAGGTGGCTTATGTGATGGTTTGCAACCTTGCTATAAATTGTGACATCATCAAGGTATACTAAAACAAATTTATAAATAAAATTCCTGAAATCCATGTCCATTGCCTTCTGAAATGTAGCTCTTGTGTTTGATAATCCAAAAGGCATTCTCCTATAAGCCATTGTACCCCATTTAGTAGTGAAGGCAGTTTTGAATTGATCTTCATCTCTTACTAATACCTATTTATAGCCAAAATAACTATCAAGAAGGGAGAATCTCTCAGAACTAGATACATATTGTAGGATATGTTCCATAGAAGGAAGAGGGTGCCTATCTTTTACAGATGACCTATTGAGGTCCCTAAAATATACACAAAGTCTTATCTCTCCATTCTTCTTTCTCACAGGAACAAGATTTGAACCCAAGATGTATGCTTGATAAGGAATATTATGCCACCATTCAGAAGTTTATTTAGTTCTTTCAACATTAAAGGTTCTAGCTTGGGATTGATAGGTCTTTTCCTTTTTCTAATGGGCTTAGCATTTGGTTCTAATTCTATGGTATGCTGAGTTAATTGAGGATCAAATCCTTTTAAGTCAGCATAATCCCAAGCAAACACATCATTATATTCCCTAAATAACTCAGTAAGCATTTTCTTTTCTTCAGGGGAATTAATGTTACCAACCTTCAAGGACTTGTCTCTGAATATCTCCACTTCTTCATAGTGATCTTCCTTGTTCAGCAAGCTGGTTTTATTCTTTTTGAATTGATCGTCAGAGTTGAAAGCTGACTCTAAGCTGACTAATCCCCTTGGAAGCTTATTAGTCTTCAACTGAATGATCCGATTTTCCATTTGCTGATTGAAATGGTCATTTTTAGAAGCTAAAAAGTCTTTTGTTTCAGTCATAAAGCTCAAAATATGTTCATCAGTGTTAAACACGTGGCAATTAATATCATTGTCTGGGATAGATGGCCTTATGACAATTTTAACATGTGAATGATTTGAGATCGGTCCTTTATTTCAAGTAATTGAAACATGAGCACCAATACCAGCCAACCTATCAGCATGCATATTTTTCCTTCTAGGTATGGAAATAAGGTTAAATGCTTCAAAATTATCCAAAATATCAGAAACTCTAGATTTATACAGCTTCAAGAGATCATTTTTAAAAGAATTGATACCTCTCACCTATCTTACTATCATGTCACTATCCCCAAATGCCCTCAAAAATTTGATTCCTCTTTTCCTAGCCCATTCCATTCAAGCCTTGAATAAGACTTTCATAATCTACTATATTGTTAGAACATGGAAAAGATAACTTGTAAGAAGCATAAAATTAGTCACCATGAGGTGAAACCAACATAACTCCTGCACCAATACCATCCTTATTCTTAGATCCATCAAAACATAGATCCCATGGTTGGTTAGATAATTCAAATTCAAAACATTGATCATTTATATCTGCCCATTCATTTAGAACAATATCAGGATATTCTTCAGTTTGTGTGTTATAAGATGAACTCTCATTGATTTCATCTAGATCCATGATCACACAAATTGCATTTATGGGACTAGGATTATAAGGCTCTATGTGGTATTTGGCCCATAACTCTAATTTTATGGCCACCTTAGCACCATATCTAGTTCTAAAATAGAGGTGAGACAAATCTGATGAGAAGTATCCATCTATTTTGGCTGTGAAGTCTCTTGATAAACATAGAGAAAAGTAAGGTGGCAGATCTATGACAAAAATATCTTGGGAAATGGAGAAGTTTGGACATGAGTGTAAGGTTAAACTTGCATTTTTAACAGCACCTATGGTCTTAACTGAGGAGCCATTAAGATAGACAACTCCTTTCTCAAGGGGTTCATACCTTAGCATAAAAAGGAGGAGACTTAACATTTGCAGATTTTTTACCTTCCTTTTCTGTCATCTTCTGTATATTTTCTAACTTTCTTTCAACTGGTATTATTGATTTCTTCAAATCTACAGTATTTTTACTCACTTGTGTTATTGGTTGCTACACTTTACAAATATTCTTTTCTCCTTTAACCACTTCATCATGAACTATTAAAGGTTCTGAATTGACCATAACCACTCTAGGAAGATGATGTACAGCTTGCTATGAACTTGCTATCCCTTTTGACAACTCTTCCTTTAATAAATCAGGCTGTCCTTGAATGGCTAATGGATCCCACATAGAAATAGAAACATTCACCTTCTTCATATTATCAACAATATTATAGGGAACAACAAGTTGTACCTTTTGAGGTGATTTAGCAATGGTCTGATCCGCTTGCTTCTAATTTTGTGTTTCTTTGTTTGCAAGAGTAGAGGGTCCCTTTATCATAGAAACTGAAGGAATGAATAGTTATTGAGTTTTGGCAACAAACCTGGCAGCTAATTGCTCTGATTCTAGAGCTCTCTTCTTGGCTCTTGTGTTTGCTGATATAGGTGAATCATCATTTATCCACAGAACTCTTCCTCTTGCCAATTCAGAAATATAGTGTCTGAAGAAGTCAGATCAGGGTGTGGTTGAGTCTCTTTAGTAGATACAATAGGTTGTGAATCAATTGCATTTCAAACCATTAGAGCTTGATTAAGCACTCCATTAGCACACATGGATTGATTGTGGCGTTCATTGCAAGGAAAGCACCATTCAAAATCAGAAGCAATATTATTTTGGTTAGGAACAATATCCCTAACAGTATTAAGAGGTACATGATTGTAAGGTCTATAAGGCCTTTGATTCCAATTTTGCCTATTTGCAGTGTTACTTCCTTGGTATTGCTGCTTACTGCTTTGGTAATTGGGTTGAGTAGACTATTTGGATGAAGAACTAGCAAACTAATTTTGATTATGGGCTATTGGATTGCCTTGAGTTTGCTGCCTTTTCAGGTTCACTAGCTCATTTCCAAAGGTTTGTAAAAATCTCTCAATCTTTTGTTGGCTATCTTTTATACCTTGCAACTCATTAGAAGGGATAGGAGGCATTATTTTTTCACTCTTATAAGTGGGAAATGAGGCCACAGGTGGAACAACTAATGGCATATTGGACTGGCTGTTAGGAAAGTAAGGCATGGGTGGCCTAGGAGCTATCTTTCCTTCCTGAATGAGACTGTTCTCTTCCCTTATTGCAATATCAAAATCTTGTGGTAAATAATTTCCCCCCATAGATTGGATCATTACTGAAATATCACTATTTAGGCTTTTAAGAAAGTACAAAAATACATATTCAGTAGAGGGTCTTATCGTGTCTGGAATCCTATTCCAAGTCTTCTGAAATTTGCGATTGAAATCACTCATCTCTTCTTGTGGAGGCCTTTTGATAGTATTCAGTTGTTCTACCAAAGAAATATTGTCAGATTTATCTTCAAAAAAGTTAGATAATCCCTCACCAAATGGATCCCATGTAGTAATAGATCCAACTCACAGAGTTTGGAACTATTCCAATGCTTTTCCCTTCAATGATGCAGCTCTAAGCTTCAATGCCACATCCTCCTCTATGATGTGATTGACATTGCAAAGAGAAGGAATATCTCTGATGTGCTCAATCTATGTTGTTTTTCCTTCTCCCATGAAAGATGGAAATCCCTTTAATGCTACTAATGGTATGTTGTTGTGATTTGCAATCCTTAGAGGACTGCATTGATCAAATGGAACAAAACGCAATCTTCTACCCATTGCTGGTGTTGCTGAAGTGAGATATTCAACTCCAAGTAGTTCCTCTTCTAATGATGACTCAAGAACAACTTTAAATTGAAGTGCTGGAGGACTTTGTGAAGATTCTTGATCAAAATTTTGTAAATCAGCGTAGCAAGTGGGAGGAGTTGAACTTCTCTCAAATCTTCTTTTCCTTGGTCTTCCTGGCTTCCTACCCCTTGCTATGGGCTGGAAGGATAGCTCTTTTATACCTCTAGGCTCTCTCTATAAAGTTCTTCCTCTCCTCATATGTGATAACTGTAAATACTGAAAGTCTTTTCCACTCCTTGTTTGGATTCAGTTCATGTATCATAAAGGTCCCACCAAGGGTGCCAAAAACTATTGAGGTTTACAAATACCACCCCAAATCAGGCATTAGGGCTCTATAGCTATTCTATCCTAACAATGGAAACCTTCCCTAGCTATGGGTGGACTATGATTGAGAAGGAGTCTCCGGATTCTACGTCAGTTCCTATTGAATTTGGGTATCAATTTTATACTATCTTCTCCTGATTTTGGAAAAGGAAAGGGAGAAAATCTAACTAGGATTGTATGAATAAAACTCTAAAGGTGATACACCAAATAAGATTCAGATCTCTCAAAGCCTCAAACTAACATTCACTTAACATACCCTAATGACCTCTACAATATCACTCACTATCCAATACATAAGCTAATTTGAAAGTCACTACTAGGTTTTAACCACAAATAGCAATCTTACTATCAACAACATGCATATTCTGCAAAAGGCTTATATTTTGTAATCTAGAATAGGAATTGATACAATCCACTAATCCATCCTACAGATGTATTTCATTTGAATGCAGAAAATTGAATAGGATTTGAACAAAAGATCACCACAAGATGTATGAAAAATGGGTCAACTATATTCTTCTTAAAATCCATGTTCATTTACATGGATGAACCTCAAAATAATGGTGAGGAATACAAGCATCCTCTTGCACAAAATTGATATCACAAACATGAACCAACAATGGATACAAAAGCATAAACAAGTAGCTATAGGAATAAGAAGTTCACTAAAAGCCCTTCTCTCTAGAATCTTGAACCCCTTAACATGAAGCCAAGGATCCACTATATATCCCACATGGCTTAATTTTTGAAAATATTTCCCCCCCAAAACCCCTCCAGAATATCAAACTACTAAACTATATTGCTTAACAAGTGCCCTAAATCAAGCCCTATGTTTAGCCCCCTAAAATTGGTAAATAAAATACATCTTTTTATATACCCTACCAACTTTATTAGATAACATTCAGATTGTATAAACCCAAAGACATAACTTCTAAAGGAATACAACCCCAACCATAACTTGACACCATAGGAAACCCTAACTCCACTAAGTTGGTAGCAAAGAATCAAACCCTGACTTTGTACCATCCAACCATGGTATAACCAAGTTCATATGACTTGAGCTCAACACTTGAGAACAGCTCATAACTAACCTAAATAGATCATTGAAAAGATGTCATGCTATCTTCATGGCATGAAAATTACTATCGTGGCACTGTAGAGGGAATGTCGATGCACTGGGAACTATCATAGAATTTACTCCATTTTCAGTGGATTTCAAAATTAGGTAAAACACAATGCATATTGTTTATCGATTTCATTTGCTTCTAGGGTTTTCTTTTATGTGCGATGCCATGCTTGTTTTAACTAGAGTTGGGAAGCCATAATCAATGGCACTGCATTTTCTACTGGAGTATGTGGATAAGCTCGGGCTTCTCAAGCTCTGTGAAAAATCGTGGGTTTGAGCTTGCCTTGCCATAACATATGGCGTATTTTATGAATTTTGTTTGGATTTTTTTGGATTTTATTTGGTTTGAACTTGGGATTCAAAGCTCGGGCTTTGTCAACTGTAAGTTATGACCTATGGCCTCCAATGTGTGGGATACTTGCACAGGTAACTTACAAAGCTTGGGTTTCTTTTGTTTTTTGAAGCCATAACATATGGCACACCTCTTTCTTCAAAACCGAGACTTGGAGTTGGTAGTTTTTTAAACAACCATTGTTAGCTTGGAATGACTCTAAGCTATGGTTGAGAAGTGTAGAGGAGTACAGGAGATTCAAACTTAAAATTAGGCATCTCAACCACTGCTTCAGAATCGTTCCCAACTGATAGTGAACTCATACTCACAGATGTCATGACTTTCTTTGTTAAAACACAGAGCTCAGGTTTTACCTCTCTTGTTGTTGACCCATGACACTTGGCTTCTAATCTGCATCTCAAACTTGGTCTTCTTGTCCTCTTTTCTTTAGATAAGTTACATCTGGTCTTTTCTTGTTACTTCTACATTTAAAATGCATTCCAAATGCATAACTTTAAGTTTTCAACAACTTCATTTTTATGAGTTATTAAAATACATCTCTGGCATCAACTTGTGGTGTTTTGGTGTTAATGCTCTGTATGTTGTAGTATTTGTTGGCTTACTTTGACACTCCAGCATGTGCTTTCATTACTTCTTTTGTAACCCTCAACACTCAGAGTTACCTTATGTTGTTTACTTGCTGTCGTTTCCTTCATTACTTCTCTCTGTGATTTATTAATGTCAACAACAACAACAAAAGACATACCCACATAGCTATTAAGTTGATCTTGAACATGTGTATATTTGATGCGAACTCAGGTTCTCTTGCATGGCTATCTTGTCTGTATACAAATGCACTTCACTTAATGTTTTTCAAACACAACAATATTGTCATGAGGACAAAAATTTCCATGTTTGCAAACTGAAATTTTCTCTCATTATTTTGTCTTTCAAAACAAATAAAGTTTTTTCCCATGCAGCAATTGGATAAAATAAACAACATTCAACAGTCACTGGTGAAACCGTGAGAAAAATATATCAAAACATGTCATGTTAAAACATTGTAAAAGTGTTGTTCCTTCCAGTGTGAAAATACACTATTCTTTTATCAACATATAAGACACTACCCATGGGGTTCGAGCACGGGCTCGTGACTCCCATGGATAATCTTCATAACAAGAACCCTGAAAACATGAATACTCCATTTTTTATGACTGTATGCGCTATATTGGATACATGATGAACATTATACCAGAATATAATGTAACTGTGTAAATACCATGTATAAAGACACCTCTTGAAATTTTGGCATTAAGGACATAAGTACAGCTTGATTTTGAAGTTATGAACCATTACAATATTGTTTGATTTCTTCATTTGATAAACATGCATTGTCTTTCTCATAACATAATTTTTTTTTCATGAATGCTTACTCCAAGAAAGCCTACCAACATACTATTGTTTCAATCTTTTCTTATTGACTTTTACTTGTAGTTTATATGTACATTGTTTATTCTGTTATGTATCTCCATTTCTTTGCAAATCTTACTGTTTCATAAGCATAAACAACAATAATTCATAATATAAAAATGGTGATAATTAGGCATGCATCTTTCAATACTGAATTTGAAAATGATTGTTATGCCTTGCCTACATTTCATACTCACTATAATAGTATTGCCTTCATTTCTGATTTGCATGATGTTAGTGAACATCTTATTCTTATTTTCTGCATAATCATGTTCATTAAGAATACTTCCTTGCTCATGTGTCTCATGCAATATCATGGATCCTTTTCTGCATCTGCATTTTCTCTTGCTATCTGCACCCAGTCATATGATCACCTTTGCACACCTATCACCAATCAATATGTTAGGTCAGCAGATAAAATGAGCCAATTAATGTTTATGGGTGAGTGTCATCTAGGATGGCATTCATTCATGAATGTTGGTTGGTTTATTTATGCTTTTTAAATTAACAGGTTGATCAAATTTTGGAAAAGGTCTCTCAGAAAAGAATACTAAGTCCCTTTCATTTAGGTATCTGGTTATAAAGACAAGAATAACATCCACAAAAGTGATCATAAATAGAAAAAGTTTTCATGTTTAGAACAAGTCCCTTTAATACTATGTTTTAGATATTGTGGATGCATATTTTCTTGTTACATTCATTTCATGAGATTGATATGCAAAATTAGAAGATTTGAATGTATTTTGTTTGTGTTCCATGCATTTCTTAGATCCAACTGGATCTAACACCTTGTTTCTCTCTCATGATGCAGGTTATACCCTAAAAGACCTCAATGAAGATGAAGACCTGGACTTGGAGAGCTAGGACCTGAAAGACAACCAGCAAGAAACCAACCACAATGCAATGCATGGGACCCCTACTACATAATTCTATCATGCTTTCTATTCTGGAATGTACTCTTTTACTTGACATGAAAATAAATATGAAAAGACACTTGTATATTACATTCAGTTTGAATGCACAATGTATTTGATTAGTTTTAAATTTTTAAATTTTGGAATGTGATCAATTCTTAGAGCACAAATGATAAATTTTGACAATGAATGTAATGATTAAATGTTAATTAATAATATCTAAAGGATAGTATTAATTAGACTCTTCTAAATATGCAATTTTTTCCTATTTGTGGTTATTTTGATGGATGTTGTAATTTAGGGTAACAATTTTGGCGACTTCTGTTGGATGTCTTCCTGGTAGACATGTCCTTAGACCTTATCCTAGGGAAATAGAGTTATAAAACCAGAACCATGGATGTAACCTTTATTGAAATGAAAATGCATCTAATCTAGACTCATGCAACCTAAAGACCTAGTGCTTGGACAACACTTATTGAAATGAAACCTAAACTAAACCTAACCCTCAAAGAAAAGTTTGAGGTGAATTCCATTAACTGGAATTTATATAACTTCCCCATCAGTTGTCAACAACTGATAAGCATTATTTTCCTTACAGGCTGTGATAAAAAAAGGGCCTGACCAAAAATGACCAAACTTATCATGCTGCCTTGGCTTGCTCTTGAGCACATCCCACTTAAGTACTAGATCACCCTCCTTAAAATCTCTGGATGTAGCTCTCTTATCAAAATACCTCTTGGTCTATGCTTTCTTTAATTCCATAGTATCCAATTCCTTCTTCCTTTCTTCCTTATGGAATCCAATTCCTTCTTCCTTTCTTCCTCCAGTTGCAGCAATTCAACATATCTTAGATTAAGAGGATCCTCCTCTTCAAATAGTAACATTTGATCAACAAGATGTAAAGCTGGAAACTCTGTAGAAATAGCTAATTTATCCTCTTTTCCATAAAATAGGACATAATGTGAATTCCCAATGACCTGTTTAGGTGTTATTCTTTCTAGCCATAAGGTTTCCTTCAATTTAGAGGGTCAATCCCTCTTGTTTTCTTGCAGATTCTTTTTGATGATCCTAATCAAGTTCTTATTGGTGGATTCTGCAAGACCATTACCTTGTAGGTAATTATTGGAAGAAGTGTTTAAATAAATTCCATTCTTGACATCCCACTCTATTATAAATGATCCAACAAAATCTAAGGCATTATATGAGATTACTGTTTGAGGGACTCCAAACTTTGTTACAATGTCATCATAGAACTTTAAAACAATAGCTCCATTAGATTCCTTTAGTGCAATAGCTTTAGTCCATCTGGTGAAATAGTCTGTAGCAATTAAGATGCACTTATGTCTTGCACTAGAATTTGGATTTATTGGACCTATGAAGTCCACTCGCCATTTGTTTAATGGCTAGTCCACAATGATTGGCTTCAACGGTAATGTTGCCAGCCTCTGTTTTCCTGCAAACATAGCACACTTTTCACATCTTCTTGCCCATGAATGAGCATCTTTGAATAAATCATGCCAATAATATCCAGGTCTTAGAATTTTCCATGTTGTAGTTTTGGGGCTGAAATGCCCTCCACAAGATCCATCGTGGAATTTAGAAAGAATCTTTCTTTGATCCATATAATCTATACATTTGAGAAGAATACCAGAAAAATCATTTCTATAAAGAGTATCATCAATTAGAACATAAGGAATAGACTGTAATCTAAAGTACCTTCTCTTGGCTTTGTCGAGATTCATTGGACATTGACCAATATGCTGAAATCTGGTCATATCTAATAACCAGGATGCTGAATCATTAATTAGTATAGAATTACCTTGGGGAAAGACAACATCTTCAGTGGCTTTAACTTGATCTTCTCCTTCTGCCATCTGGGTACATAAGCCTTTGCCTCTAACCGGCTTTAACTTTTTTAAGGTTTTTATAACAGCTAGTACATGTTTTTCTACAAAGCTGTATCTTTTCTCATAATCATTCATACCTTTGCTAAAAATGGCCACTGGTTGCTCCTATACTTTCTCATTCTTTTTCACCAGCATTGCTAAAACAATGTCAATACCACCATAAGCATACAAAAAAAATCATTAGAGAAATCAGGATTAGTTAAAGTAGGGGCTGAAGACAAAGCCTGTTTAATCTGTTCAAAATTCTTCTTTCGTTCAACAGTCCAGCTAAAAGGAACATCCCTTTTTAATATAGCAGTCAAAGGTTTCAACAAATCTGCAATATTAGGAATAAAATGTCTAACAAAATTTATCCTTCCAATGAAACTCTGCAATCCTTTCTTATGTTTTGGTAGTGATAATTCCAGAATTGCATAAATCCTTTTAGGATCAATTGTTGTCCCTTCTTTAGACACTTGGTATCCTAAAATTTTACCTTCATGTACTTCAAAAATATATTTTTTGGGGTTAAGGGAGATCCCAAACTCCCTGCATCTTTGTAAGACTTGTCTCAAGTGGCTTATGTGCTGGTTTGCAACCTTATTATAAATTGTGACATCATCAAGGTATACTAAAACAAATTTATACATCAAATTCCTAAAAACCATGTCCATTGCCTTCTGTAATTTAGCTCTCGCATTTGATAATCTAAATGACATTCTCCTCTAAGCCATTGTACCCCATTTAGTAGTGAAGGCAGTTTTGAATTGATCTTCATCTCTTACTAATACCTGGTTATAGCCAGAATAACCATAAAGAAGGGAGAATCTCTCAGAACCATATACATATTGTAGGATATGTTCCATAGAAGGAAGAGGGTGCCTATATTTTAGAGATGCCCTATTGAGGTCCCTAAAATCTACACAAAGTCTTATCTCTCCATTCTTCTTTCTCACAGGAACAAGATTTGAAACCCAAGATGTATGCTTGATAGGGAATATTATGCCACCATTCAGAAGATTATTTAGTTCCTTCAGCATTAAAGGTTGTAGCTTGGGATTGATAGGCCTTTGCCTTTATTTAATGGGCTGAGCATTTGGTTCTAATTCTATGGTATGCTGAGTTAATTGAGGATCAAATCCTTTTAAGTCAGCATAATCCCATGCAAACAAATCATTATATTCCCTAAATAACTCAATAAGCATTTTCTTTTCTTGAGGGGAATTGAAGTTACAAACCTTAGAGGACTTGTCTCTTAATATCTCCACTTCTTCATAGTGATCTTCCTTGATCAGCAAGCTGGTTTTATTCTTTTTGAATTGATCATCAGAGTTGAAAGCTGACTCTAAGCTGACTAATCTCCTTGGAAGCTTATTAGTCTTCAACTGAATGATCTGATTTTCCATTTGCTGATTGAACTAGCCATTTTTAAAAGCTGAAAAGTCTTCTGTTTTAGTCATAAAGATTAAAATATGTTCAATAGTCTTAAAAACCTTCCAATTAATATCATTGTCTAGGATAGATGGCCTTACAACAATTTTAACATGTGAATGATCTGAGATCTGTCCTTTATTTCTAATAATTGAAACATGAGCACCAATACCAGCCAACCTATCAGCGTGCATATTTTTCCTTCTAGGTATGGAAATAAGGTTAAATACATCAAAATTATCCAAAATATCAGAAACTCTAGATTTATACAGCTTCAAGAGATCATTTTTAACAACATTGATACCTCTCACATGTCTTACTATCAACTTACTGTGCCCAAATGCCCTCAAGAATTTGATTCCTTTTTTCCTAGCTCATTCCAAGCCTTGAATAACACTTTCATACTCTGCTATATTGTTAGAACATAGAAAAGATAACTTGTAAGCAACATAAAATTTATCACCATGAGGTGAAACCAACGTAACTCCTGCACCAATACCATCCTTATTTTTAGATCCATCAAAATATAGATCCCATAGCCAGATTCTAACATCACATAATTACCAAAACCAGCATCAAACAAATCATCATTTTGATCATTTCTAGCTGCCCATTCATCTAGAACAATATCACAATATTCTTCAGTTTGTGTGTTATAAGATGAACTCTCATTGATTTCATCTGCATCCATGATCACAGAACTTGCATTTATGGGACTAGGATTATAAAGCTCTATGTGTTCTTTGACCCATAACTCTGACTTTATGGTCACCTTAGCACCATATATAGTTCTGAAATACAGCTGAGACCAATCTGATGAGAAGTATCCATATATTTCAGCTGTGAAGTCTCTGGATAAACATAGAGAAAAGTAAGGTGGCAGATCTATGACCAAAATATCTTGGTAAATGGAGAAGTTTGGACATGAGTGTAAGGTTAAACTTGCATTTTTAACAACACCTATGGTCTTAACTAAGGAACCATCAAGTTGGACAACTCCTTTCTCAAGGGGTTCATACTTTAAATCCAACAAATCAACTATCTTCTTTGGCATGACAGTGCTGGTTGCACCACTCTCAACAATACAATTATGCACTAGTTTGTTTCTAATGATTAAAGAAACATTAGAAGGAGGAGGCTTAACATTTGCAGATTTCTTACCTTCCTTTTATGTCATCTTCTGCATATTTGCTGACTTTCTTTCAACTAGTATTGTTGATTGCTTCAAATCTGTAGTATTTTTACTCACTTGTGTTACTAGTTGCTGCACTTTACTAATCTTCTTTTCTCCCTTAACCACTTCATCATGAACTATTGAAGGTTCTAAATTGACCATAACCACGCTAGGAGGATGATGTATAGCTTTTTGTGAGCTTGTTGTCCATTTTGATAGCTCTTCCTTTAATAAATTAGCTTGTCCTGGAATGGCTAATGAATCCCACATAGAAATAGAAACATTCACCTTCTTCATATTATCAACAATATTATAGGGAACAACAAATTGTACCTTCTGAGGTGATTTAGCAATGGTCTAATTTGCTTGCCTTTGATTTTGTGTTTCTTTGTTTGCAAGAGTAGAGGGCCCCTTTAGAATAGAAACTAAAATAATGAATGGTGATTGAGCTGTGGCAGCAAACTTGGCAGTTGATTGCTCTGATTCTAGAGATCTCTTCTTGGCTCTTGTGTTTGCTGATACAGGTGAATCATCATTTGCTCCATAGAACTCTTCCTCTTGCCAATTTATAAATGTAGTGTTCAGAGTAGTCAGATTAGGGTGTTGTTGAGTCTCTTCAGTAGATACAATAGGTTGTTAATCAATTGCATTTTGAACCATTAGGGCTTGATTAAGTACTCCATTAGCACACGTAGATTGATTATGTCGTTCATTGCAAGGAAAGCACCATTTAAAATCAGTAGCAATATTATTTTGGTTAGCAACAATATCCCTAACAATATTAAGAGGTGTAGGATTGTAAGGTCTATAAGGCCTTTGATTCCAATTTTGCCTATTTGCAGTGTTACTTCCTTGGTATTGCTACTTGTCTTTTTGGGAAGTGGGTTGAGCAGGCTGTTGGGATGAAGAACTAGCAAACTGATTTTGATTATTTTCTATTGGATTGCCTTGAGTTTTCTACTTTTTCAGGTTCATTAGCTCATTTCCAAAGGTTTGTAACAAGCTCTCAATCTTTTTTTGGCTATCTTTTATACTTTGCAACTCATTAGAAGGGATAGCAAGCATTATTTCTTCACTCTTATAAGTTGGCAATGAGGCCAAAGGTGGAACAACTAATGGCATATTGGACTGGATGTTAGGAAAGTAAGGCATGGGTGACCTAGGAGCTATCTTTCCTGCCTGAAGGAGACTATTTTTTTCCCTTATTTCAATATCAAAAGCTTGAGGTAAAGAATTTCCCCCCATAGATTGGATCATTACTGAAATATCACTATTCAAGCTTTTAAGAAAGTACAAAAATGCATATTCAGCATAGGGTCTTACCATGTCTGGAATCCTATTCCAAGTCTTCTGAAATCTGAGATTGAAATCACTCATCTCTTCTTGTGGAACCCTTTTGATAGTAGTTAGTTGTTCTACCAAATAAATATTGTCAGATTTATCATCAAAAAACTTAGATAATCGCTCACCTAATGCATCCCATGTAGCAATAGATCCAACTCGGAGAGTTCGAAACCATTCCAATGCTTTTCCCTTCAATGATGCAGCTAGAAGCTTCAATGTCACATCCTCCTCTATGATGTGATGGACATTGCAAAGAGAAGAAATATTTGTAATGTGCTCAACGACTGTTGTTTGTCCTTCTCTCGTGAAAGATGACAATCCCTTTAATACTGCCAATGGTATGCTATTGTGATTTGCAAACCTCAAAGGACTACCTTGATCAAATGGAACAAAAGGCAATCTTCTAGCCATTGTTGGTGTTGCTGAAGTGAGATCTGCAACTTTAGGTAGTTCCTCTTCTGATGATAACTCAAAAAAAACTTGAAATTGAAGTGCTTGAGGACTTTCTAAAGATTTTTTATCAGAATTTGGTAAATCAGCGTAGTAACTGGGAGGAGCTAAACTTCTCTCACATATTCTTTTCCTTGGTCTTACTAGCTTCCTACCCCTTGATACGGGCTGGAAGGATAGCTCTTTTCGACCTCTTGGATATCTCTATAAATTTCTTCCTTCTCTTGGTACGTGATAACTGTAAATACTTAAAGTCTTTTCCACTCCTTGTTTGCATTTAGTTCATGTATCACAAAGGTCCCACTGGGTGTGCCAAAAACTGTTGAGGTTTAGAAATACCACCCCAACTCAGGAATTTGGGCTCTATAGGTATTCTATCCTAATAATGGAATCCTTCTCTATTTGTGGCTGGACTCTGGTTGAGAAGGAGTCTCCAGATTCTGGGCCGATTCCTGTTGAATTTGGGTATCAATTTTATACTATCTTCTCCTAATTTTGGGAAAGAAAAGGGAGAAACTCTAACTAGGATTGTATGAATAAAACTTGAAAGGTCATACACTAAATAAGATTTAGATCTCTCAAAGCCTCAAACTAACATTCACTTAACATATCCTAATGATCTCTACAATATCACTCACTATCCAATACATAGGCTAATTTGAAAGTCACTACTAAGGTTTAACCACAAATAGCAATCTTACTATCAACAACATGCATATTCTGCAAAAGGCTTATATTATGTAATCTAGAATAGGAATCGATAAAATCCACTAATCCATACTACAGATGTATTACACTTGAATGCTGAAAATTGAATAGAATTTGAACAAAAATTCACCACAAGATGTATGAAAAATGGTTCAACTATATTCTTCTCAAAGTCCATGTGTAGTACATGGATGAACCTCAAAATAATGGCAAGGAATACAAGCATCCTCTTGCTCAAAATTTATATCAAAAACATGAACCAACAATGGATACAAAAGCATAAACAGGTAGCTATAGGAACAAGAAGTTCACTATAATCCCTTCTCTCTACAATCTTGAACCCCTTAACATGAAGCCAAGGTTCCACTATATAGACCACATGGCTTAATTTTTGAAAATATTTCCCTCCAAAAACCCCTCTAGAATATCAAACTACTAAAATATTATATATGGCTTAACAAGTGCCCTAAATAAGGCCCTAAGTTTAGCCCCCTAAAGTTGGTAAATAAAATACATCTTTGTATATACCCTACCAAATTTATTACATAACATTCAGAATGTATAAACCCAAATACATAACTTCTAAAGGCATACAACCCCAACCATAACCTGACACCATAGGAAACCCTAACTTCACTAAGTCGGCAGCAAAGAATCGAACCCTAACTTTGTACCATCCAACCATTGTATAACCAAGTTGATATGAATCGAGCTCAATGCTTGAGAATTGCTCATAACTGACCTAAACAGATCGTTGAAAAGATGTAATGCTGTCTTTGTGGCATGAAAACTACTGTCGTGGCACTATAGAGGGAATTTCGATGCACTAGGAACTATCATAGCATTTACTCTATTTGTCAGTAGATTTCAAAATTGGGTAAAACACAATGCATATTTTTTATCGATTTCATTTGCATCTAGGGTTTTCTTCTCTGTGCGTCGCCATGCTTGTGTGAACTGGAGTTGGGAAGCCATAATCAATGGCGTTGCATTTTCTACTGGAGTATGTGGAGAAGCTCGGGCTTCTCAACCTCTATGGAAAACTGTGGCTTTGAGCTTGCCCTGCCATAACATATGGCGTATTTTATGAATTTTGTTTGGATTTGTTTGGAGTTTATTTGGTTTGAACTTGGGATTCAAAACTCAGGCTCTGTCAACTATGAGTTATGACCCATGGCCTCCAATGTGTGGGATACTTGTAGAGGTAACTTACAAAGCTTGGGTTTCCGTTGTTTTTGGAAGCCATAACATATGGCAATGCTCTTTCTTCAAAACTAGGACTTGGAGTTGGGAGTTTTTTAAACAACCACTGTTAGCTTGGAATGACTCTAAGTTGTGGTTGAGAAGTGTAGAGGAGTCCATGAGATTTGGACTCTAAACTAGGCATCTCAGCCATTGCTTTAGACTCGTTCCCAACTGATAGTGAACTCATACTCGCAGATGTCATGGATTTCTTTGTTAAAACACACAAAGCTCAGGTTTTACCTAGATCCTGTTGTTGACACGCGACACCTTGCTTCTAATCTGCATCTTGAACTTGTTCTTCTTGTCCTCTTTTCTTTAGATAAGTTACTTCTAGTCTTTTCTTGTTACTTTTGCATTTGAAATGCATTCCAAATGCATAACTTTGATTTTTCAACAACTTCACTTTTATGAGTTACTAAAATACATCTCTGGCAGCAACTTGTGGTGTTTTTATGTTAATGCTCTGTATGTTGTAGTAGTTTTTTTCTTACTTCGAAACTCCAGCATGTGCTTTCATTACTTATTTTGTAACCCTCAACACTCAGACTTACCTTCTGTTGTTTACTTGCTGTCATTTCCTTCATTACTACTCTTTGTGCTTTATTAATGTCAACAAAAACAACAAAAGACATAACCACAGAGCTTTTAAGTTGATCTCAAATAGGTGTATATTTGATGTGAACTCGGGTTCTCTTACATGGCTATATTGTCTGTATACAAATGCACTTCACTTAATGTTTTTCAAACACAACAATATTGTCATGAGGACAAAAATGTCCATCTCTGCAAATTGAACTGTTCTCTCATTATTCTGTCTTTCAAAACAAATAAAGTTTTTTCCCCTACAACAATTGGATAAAATAAACAACATTCAACTGTCACTGGTGAAACTGTGAGAAAAATATATCAAAACATGTCATGTTAAAACACTGTAAAAGTTTTGTTCCTTCCAGTGTGAAAATACATTGTTCTTTTATCAGCATATAAGACACTAGCCATGGGGTTCGAGCATGGGCTCGTGACTCCCATGGATAATCTTCATAACTGGAACCCTGAAAACATGAATGCTACATTATTTATGATTTTATGCCCTATATTGGATACATGATGAACATTATACCAGAATACAATGTAACTATGTAAATACCCTTTATAAAGACACCTCTTGAAATTTTGGCATTAAGGACATAAGTACAACTGTCTTTTGAAGTTATGAACCATTACAGTATTGTTTGATTTCTTTACTTGATAAACATGCACTGTCTTTCTCATAACATAGTTTTTTTTTCATGAATGCTTACTCGAAGGAAGCCTACCAACATATTGTTGTTTCAATCTTTGCTTATTGACTTTCACTTGCAGTTTATATGTACATTGTTTATTCTATTATGTATCTCCATTTCTTTGTAAATCTTACTGTTTCATAAGCATAAACATCAATAACTCATAATATAAAAATAGTGATAACTAGGCATGCATCTTTCAATATTGAATTTCAAAATGACTGTTATGCCTTTCCTGCATTTGATGCTCACTGTAATAGTATTGTCTTCATTTCTTCTTTGCATTATGTTAGTGAACATCTTATCCTTCTTTTCTACATAATCTAGTTCATTATGAATACTTCCTTGCTCATGTGTCTCCTGCAATATCATGGATCCTTTTTCTGCATCTGCATTTTCTCTTAGAATTTGCACCCAGTCATATGATCACCTTTGTATACCTATCACCAATCAATTTGTTAGGTCAACAGATAAAATGAACCAATTAATGTTTGTGGGTGAGTGTCATCCAGGATGGAATTCATTCATGAATGCTGGTTGGTTTATTTGTGTTTGTTGAATTAACAGGTTGATCAAATTTTGAAAAAGGTTTCTTAGACATGAATACTAAATCCCTTTCATTTAGATATCTGGTTATAAATACAATAATAACATCCATCAAAGTGATCATAAATAGCAAAAGGTTTCATGTTTAGAACAAATCCCTTTAATACCATTTTTCAGATATTGTGGATGCATGTTTTCTTGTTACATTGATTTCATTAGATTGATATGTAGCATTAGAAGATTTGAATTGATGATGTTTGTGTTCCATGCATTGCTTAGATCCAAGTGGATCTAACACCTCTATTATCCTCATGATGCAAGTTAAACCCTAAAATACCTAAATGAAGATGAAGACCTGGACTTGGAGACCTAGGACCTGACAGACAACTAGCAATAAACCAACCACAAGGCAATGCATGGGACCCCTACTCCATACTTCTATCATACTTTCTATTCTGAAATGTACTCTTTTACTTGACATGAAAAGAAATATGAAAACACACTTGTATATTACATTTAGTTTGAATGCACAATGTAATTGATCAGTTTTAAATTTTGAAATTCTGGAATGTAATCAATTCTTAGAGCACAAATGATAAATTTTGACAATGAATCTAATGATGAAATGTTAATTAATAATATCTGAAGGATAGAATTAATTAGACTCTTCTAAATATTCAATTTTTTCCTATTTGTGGTTATTTTGATGGATGTTGTAATTTAGGGTAACAATAGCATTGGTGGTCAAAATTAAGGGGGGTGTTGGAACATGTAATTTATCCTACCTTGATTCTAGATTCTTCTAGGCGATTCCTTGTGATGGTTTATTATAAAATATTAAATATTTTGTAATGTCATCCTAAGTTATACAAATACCTAAGATATTTCTAGAAATGTCCAAAGACAGATCTATTTAAATAGGAAGTTGTGAAAATTTGAGCACCAAACAACGTGGAGTTGATCATGTATGAAGATGAATGTTGTAGCATTTTAGTATCTGCATTGGATTCAGGAGTTTAATGTAAATGTGCTATAGAAAAAAACAATTTTGGTGAATTATTTATATTTATATATTCAGTATAAGATGTTGATCTAATCCATCCACCCTCTTCTAAATTTTTATATAGGATTAAGTCATATTCTCCACTAGACACACTAGAGAAGATGAGAAAATTTTGGAATTGAAACACCAATTCGATAGAAAAGTTATGCCTACTTAATTGTGTCCTTGAATTAATATACATTGTCAATGTATGTCAAAATTTTGTTGAAATTTTCCTGCAAGAAAATAATCACTTTCTATTTCCTTACATCTTACACCATGAATTTGAACGAAAACATTTTATTAAGTAATGTTTCAAATAACTAGCACTTTCTATCCAAGATTTGTTTTAGAAATGGACCTCACTATAGGTGTGACATTCAATCTATTTCCTTAGGTCCTTATGTTGCCAAAATTTTGACCACTTTTAAAATTATAAAAAATTTCATCATCCTCCTACATGGTCACTAGTATTCTATTTTAAAAAGAAAGCTTTGAAGCCTTACTTGAAGCACCAATTCCTTCAAAAACCCAATAAGTAGCAATTTCTTCAAAATCCTAGTAATTCCATTTCAATGTTACAAGTTCCATCAATATTTTTTATGTTGCTCTCAAATCTCGACACGATGGTGGAATTGTCAGATCTCCAACAATATTACACATCCTACCTAAATCCCAATTGTTCACAGATTGTCAAAGCTACAAGAAAAAGTAGCTTGTTTAGACATGGCAACGGTTCTCTGCAAAACTTGACAAGTTGTGAGGAACAATAAGTCCTGAAAGCACATAAATGATCAGGTCCCGAAAGGTTTCTCTCTACAACATGAATTCCCGATTTTGAAAAGGTGGTGAGAGAAGTTAACTTAGTAGATTCTTGATTAATTAATGATGAAAAAAATTATTATCTTCGTAGAACTCCTTTGTTCTTGAAAAGGACATTTGATGTACGAAGTCATCAGAAAGTGAAAGAAGGAAGTGCAATTCACAAAAGACTGAAAATAAAGAATCATGAAGATTTGTGTCTGGCATTTTCAAAATGGAAGATGGGCTTGGGAAAAAATACATCATAGCCTCTCCATAAGTATATTTGAAAGGTGTGTGGTGTGAATAAATTCAATCTTGCATACTTAGAAAATGGTTGCTTGTTTTTGGTTAAGTTAGCCTTTGTCCTTTTAGTGGCTAGGTCTTGTCAAAAGATGACATAATGGCGGCAAGTTTGAACTTCAAAGAAACGCTAAGTAATGTATTGCGGATAATTGATGCTCAGAATGCTAGAATGAGAAGGAATGAAAGCATAGTAAGGGAATTACTGAATCGGGAATGGAAGCATAGTAAGGGAATTCCTAAATCGGGAATGAAAGCATAGTATGGGAATTCTCGATATTCTGAAGGGAAGGCTGGGACCCTTCTAGTTTGAAATCATAAGTTATTCTGAATGATATAGAGAAAGAATAATCATCAGAGAATGGAGGGAGAAAGTGCAATTTCTGAAAGTCTGAAGAATGGAAACTTTGGAGTTTGACTTCAGATATTTGCTAAATGGAAGGCCAATAGAAACTTCCAAAGGCTAAGGAGTGATAAAAGAAGATGGAATTTGAAAATCCCCACTAGAGCTACTTTATAGACAGATTCCAAAGGTATATCATAAAATTATTGCCTCAATGGAAATGAAGTGTCATTATTATCTCCATAGAAACCATAGTTGTTAGAAAGATAGAGAATCGAGATTGTTGGTGTTGAGGTGCCAATTTCAAAATTTGACAAGTTGGTAGTTGTTTCCCTAAATACGAAGCCATCATTACTTTTTCAAAATATTGCTGACAAAGATAATGATGGGAAGGCCACGTAGGCTTAATTAAAAAATTTCTTTCCATTTTTAAATATTCTCTTATGGCATGTGTCTTGTAACAGTTTCATTTTATTCTTCAAGAAAATCGTATTGTAACGACCTCGGTAGGCCAATGGAATTTAAATATTGGCTTTGAACTGTATGGAAAGGATCAACAATCTTTGGCCATAATTCTCCCTATAGCTAGGACAACTGAGTGAGACTCAAATTTTGAGTCATGGTTGTTTCTCATTAAAATTTTGTTAGTATCCTTTATAAAGGGATGGGTGAATATGGGATGATTCAATAAATTAGTCATTCATGTCAAATTGTGTTTTTGAATCTATGATTATAAGGTTCTATGTGATTCCTTATTTATAGTTTTTTTCTATTATATCCATCATGTTTGACATATTTATATCACTTGTCGATACACTACACATGTAATCTTCATAATCATGGAGGTGCATTTGTAGAAATAATTATGGTGATTTCACTATTTTTTGGTTTTCATGGTTGTGAGAATTGAGATACATTCATAGAAATTAGTAACATTATATTGATTTCATATTGTTTCCTGAATTTCTCATAGTGACGAACATTCATTTAAAGCCTCTTTTTCTCTCTAGTTAAGAGCATACCCAGTCATTTAATGAAAACAAAAAAGAACATATTCATGGAATACCTCTTTTTGGGAGTTGTACATATCAATTCAGAGATTAAGCTGATCAAAAGATCTTTCAACTATTGTTAATAGAGAAGGCTTTAATGAGGGTTTGATTCAATATTATAAAAGGGTCTATCTGTCAACCAACAATTTTTTGCTGATTCTACTGGGGAGAGATTTGAAGTTCTGGTGCTGTTATTTTTCTTCTCAAAATCTAAAAGTGCCTTCCCCAAAATGAAGGTTGGTGACTCTATTTTGGTTGAAAATCTAAGAAAATAAATCAAGGCCAGGCTCAACAAAGAAATCACCTCAAATTAAAGAAAAGACTCCTACCATCAATTGAATAAATCAATGTTGAAGATGATCAAATACTTCAACATCTTTGGAGTGGCTATAAAACAATCATCTGTGAAGCCAAAAAGAATGATTTGTGTCCTTCCAAAGATCGTCAATCTGCACTATTGTTAAAAATGGTACATCAGAGATACTATCATCTCAAGGATCTTGAACAAGACATTTTGGTTCCAACATGAGAACTGAAAGAAATATCAAGAAATAACGAACCAGCATCTTATAACTTCTCTATTTTTAGAGATTAGGATATGATATCAATGTTAATTGAACCATCGTTACCTTGAAGTAAAACCTAACAAATAAAAAATTTATTACACCAAGATGGAGATGAATAGCCTAAATTTATTCCATCATGCATGCAGCCTAAGGAAAGAAAGAAACCATTAATTTTTAGTGAACAAAAAGGACTACTCGATGAACACAAGAATGTATTTATCCCAAGTTGGTTTTTAACAGACTCCAATGATGACTTCCCATGTCCGGTTATGAGTAAAGATGGTCGTATCATAGAATTTTATATGAATACACTTATTTGTAACTCCAATGATATGAAAGAAAGTATGAATGTTCTTCTTGATGAATGTGCTTCTACAAGATTATCTCTAAGGTCCTCACGACCCGTATTCTAAAGATTCTCCTAGTTTTAATCTCCCCCCAGCAAAATGGCTTTGTCCCAAGTCGTCAAATTCTGGATTCTATTATCTTGGTTCATGAGAATATTCACTCGCTGGAGGTCTCAAAGAAGAATGGATTCCTTATGAAGGTGAATCTGTCTAAGGCTTATGACAGATTGGACTGGAAATTCCTTTGCAAAGTTCTATCTGGCTTTGGATTCTCTGTGAAAGTGATCGGCCTTAATCAGCAACTCAGTGGATCCCCTTCTATTTTGGTACTGGTGAATGGACCTGCCTCTAATCTCTTCTTTCCTTCAAGAGGTCTCCGCCAAGGGGACCCTATTTATCCCATCCCTTTTTCTATCATGGCTAAAATCTTAGGGACAATGTTCTCTAAAGGGGTCTTGGAAGGGAAGATTCTTGGCCTTCTCCCCTCGTCCTCTTTCCCTCCCTACTCCCATGAGCAGTTCGTTGATGACACTATCCTTATGGGATCCTCCTCTATTAAAGAAGCTATAGCTATCAAGAAAGCTCTTGACACTTATTCCTTGGCTACAGCTCAGCTAATAAACTCAGATAAAAGATCCCTTTTCTTCGTCAACACTCCCCTGGATCGGCAGAGGAGAATGGCAACCATTCTGGGTTTTTCTATTGTTGCTCTCCCCTCAAGCTACTTGGGTCTGCCATTGGGTAGTAAACCTCCTGATTCTTTTGGGATGGCGACTGTGGACAAGTTCAATAGAAAAATTTCTGGTTGGAAAGGCTCCCTCCTTAGCAATGCTGGTAAAGTTTTGTTGCTCAAGAGATCCCTCAAAAACCTCCTAGTTTATGCCCTGAGTCTTTTCAAAAACCCCTCCAAGTTTGTTGATACTATTGAGAAAATTCAGAAAAGATTTTTATGGTCTAGCACGGAAGTGAAAGATAGAATCCACCTTGTGGCTTGGGAAAAAGTGTGTAAGCCGGTCAAACTTGGGGGTCTGGGTATCAAAAGAATAAAGGACATTAATATTTCTCTCCTAGCTAAGTAGTGCTGAAGAAATTTTGGAGAAGAGAAAGGTTGGAACAAAGTTTTTAAGTCCAAGTATCTTTTTGATACTCCCTCTATTGATTCTTTCCTCTCTTCTCCCCTCGTTGTTCAGGGCTCAGTGATTTGGAATAGCATTTTGAAGGCAAGACCCCTAGCTGCTAAAGGTGCCCAATGGAAATTTGGCAATGGGCAGAAAATTAATTTCTAGGAAGATCCATGGTTTAGGGATAAACCTCTAATCTAGTACCCTGGCATGTATAACTTTGTGGAGATGTGTAAATTCAAAATTGGTTGTAAAGTGGTAAACTACTGGAGAGAAAATAAATGGTTAAACCTGTGTGATATTGATCCCATCCTAAAAAATATTAACTTGGATCTTTCTCCCTGGGTTGTTAAAGCTAATAGAGAAGATGAGCTAATCTAGGCCCCTAATCCTAATGGTACTTTCTTTGTGGCCTCTACCTATTCGATGATCTCCCCTAGGGATGAGGAGCCTAAAGGGGAAAAGGTTTGGTTTCCTTCTCTGATCCCTAAAATTAACTTTTTTTACTGGCTTTTTATTCACGACAAAATCCTAACTACTGAGAATCTGAAGAAAAGAGGATGGATTATCCCTAATAGATGCTATCTCTGTATGAAAGATCCTAAGACCTCTACTCACCTTCTGCTTCATTGTCAGTTCTCTAGGGATATTTGGAGGGTGGTGTTACATCACTGGAAAGTTAGCTGGGTGTTCCCTAATACTATTCAAGAATTTCTGGAACAATCGAGATCCCCTTTCCAACACCAATTGGGAAAACTAGTTTGGGATTATACAGGCCCTCATGTCATATGGAGGATTTGGAAAGAAAGGAATGATAGGATATTCCGAGACAAAAATCTACTCCTCTCTTGATTGGATCCAAAATTATCAACAACATTGTTGAAAATACTAAAGTTGTAGTTGAGTTAAAACCTAAATTTCTGGAAGGGATCTATGATAAGGAGATCCTTCATAACTAGGACTTCACCTCCAAGTATAAAGTACATATTTCTCCCTATAAGTCTGCGGTTTAGAGCTCTCCTCCTCTTGGTTGGCTCAAAGTGAACTTTGACGGTGCGACCAAAGGTAACCCTGGCATTGCAGGATGTGGGTGCATAGCTATAAATTCTGAAGGAAAGCGCATTGCGGCCTATGTTGTTCCAATTGGATCTCAAACCAGTCATATGGCCAAAGCAATGGCGGCTCTCCATGCTTGCAAACTTGCTAAAAGGCATAACTGTTCAAAATTATGGCTAGAAGGGAATTCATTGAATACAATAAATTGTATTAATGCTATTAATTCTCCCTCATGGAATACTAGTCATATCATTGATGAAATAATAATTCTGATTGATGCGTTCGACGTCACCTATGCCAGTCATGCCTTCAGAGAGTCCAATTGCATGGCTGACAGCCTAGCGAATGTGGGTACCTTTAGTGATGACATCAGCTACTGGAATGAATATCAAGGGTTAAATATTGATATCGTTAATCTTGTGAAGTACGATCAAATCTACCAAAAATGCAGAAATATCCCCAATAATGATGACAAGAAAGGCTAGTATACAGAGTTGCCTCAAATTTGAGCTTCGCATGCACGACAGAAAGTGAATTAATAATAACACTTATGGGAGAAGTGTTATCATTTCTATTAAAGGACCGTGTTTCATCATCATTCATTCACAAACCCCACATTTCAGTTTCTCTCTACGGTATTCTGATCTCTGGTTTTCTAGCAGTATGGGAGGAAAGTTGAAAAGGGAATAATCGTCGGTCTATAAATGGAAGAAAGAAGTTGAAGTCTAGAAGAGACTCAAGCAAGGAGGGGTAATGGATTATATGGAGAGACTCCATAAAAATAATAAGGACATCTCCAAGGAATTTGCAAATAGCTGCGACAATGGCCAGGTAACTCTGTGTGGTAAGACATTTAGTGTGACTGAGAAACTTATTTCTGAAATTACAGGTCTTAAGATGTCTAGTCTTAAATACTATAGAGGTGTTTTCATGGCTAAAAATTATGCTAGAATGTATCCTAAGACTAAGGTGGAAAGAGACCTTCTTTTCAAACAGTCAGGTGATTTCTTCCTACGGGATCATATGAAGCTCTTTTGGGCTAAAGTTGTTAAAGCTATGATGCAGTATTTTACCCTAGAGGGTTGGTATACTAGGGTTTACAATTTCCATTTCATATTGGTTAACCACTTCTGCTACAATAAGAGAATCTCTTTCCCATTCTTTCTTCTCAAGTGTCTGGAAAATAGTATCTTGGAGAACAGAAAGAATGTTTCCTCGCCTATACTCCATGATGGGCTTTTCCTGTTAATTTATGAGCATGCTAAATTTAAGATGCAGGGAAACCCTAAGGTGGAAGACTTGAATAGAGGTAAGAAAGGTAAAGACCTATGAAAACTAACAGTAACACTCCTGGGAAAAAGAAGAAGGGCAAAGTCAATACTAGTGGTGAAGAGCATGTCAAGATCCTCACGGAGGAGGAAGGCATGAACACAGACAACAAAACTGAGGCTAAGGATAAGGATGTGAAAAGGGAAAAAGGGGAAGCCACTAAATTCCTCTTTGAGGAAACTAGTATGGAAATAGGGGAAGCCACTGAATCCCTTGAGCAGGAACTAACGAGATCCTCTGAGGAGATGGAAAATGATAGTAAAGGAAGCTCTAAGGAAGTGGAAACGAAGGGCCAGGATAAGAATAATTCTTGGGATGAGCCTATGGCTTTGGAGGTGGAAAGACCTAATTGCCCTGTTAAAAATCATAGTTAATCAAGTTCAAAGACTAAAGAGAAGGGCATTTCTGACACTACCCCTGTTCTGGTGAATTATGTGGAGTTTGTGTCTTTTGTGGGTAGGACTTCCAGGGAAGACAAGGCTATGGGATCTGAGAGGAATAAAAAAGATAAAGATAAAACTGGGGATAGTCATGGTAATGAGACCGACAAAACCCAAGACCCCTGTAGGTTTATTCAGGTTGTTAGAGAGCGGGCTTATATGGATCTCCAGCTGAACACCTGGCTTCTTGAAGAGATTAGAGATATTAATGGTAAGTATGATGACCTCTAGGATAGGGTTAATAAGCTAGCTATCCTGATTAATAAACCTCATAAAGAAGCTACAATCAATGAGGCTTAGGAGGAGAATATGGAAAAAATCCTGTTAGAGAAACTTGAGCTGAGGATCAATGTTGTGGTCAAGTTCCGCCAACTTACTATTGAAAGCCGCATCTAGAGAATTGAAGATACTCTTAGCTAAATAATGAAAAATAACTATGAGGGCATGAAAGTGACTGACAATAATATTAGGGCTCTTCTCTCTGTGTTGGATGGGAACTCTAACCCTATCATTTTTGATATGGGTAATACTGTTGATCCCAACATTGCTAGCCCAGGGACTCGTACAAGGGAAAGTGCCAAAAAGTGAAACAGGGGAGCTCCAAAGATATAAAATACCTTAAAGAAGCCATCAAAAAGTATAAACAGGTGATGGATGAGTCTGCTAAGATCTTGAAGCAGACCTGACCTTGTACGCTGGGGCTGGTTCTATTTTTATCTGATTTCATCTTTTGCCCAGGTGCTTTTTCTGGAGGGGTTCATTATGTTTTTCCTTCTTTTCCCCCAGCTGTTGCTTTTTTTGTTGTCTATTTTCTTTTTCTTATGTTGTTTCATGCCTATCTTTAGTCTTTTGTAAAGGGTTACGATTCCCTTCAAAAATTGTTTTACCCTTAATCGAAAACAAACCTGATAAGAACTTGCAATAAAGTAATGGCGAAATAAAACTTGATGAATGTATGGAGGAATTATATTCTCAACCTTTGCATGCTCTTAATAATGATTCCTTTTATATAAAGGAAGAAGAAAAATATCCCTCAAAATTCTACCCTATGCTAGTAGAATGTAATACGTAGGAATTACCACTTACAAAAATTGGTATAAATTCTAATTTAGTATTTGGTAAGTAAGAATACTTTTCCATGTCATATATTTCTCTATTATTTTTAAATTTAGTTACAATAAATGTGGTACCTGAAGAAAATGCTTCATTACTACCTAAAATGAAGAAAATTTTGGAAGAACTGGAAACTAAAATTAGTTGGGGTGAATGATATCCATTATATGTCCTAACAGAGTTTTGTGAAAACTCATGAGTGATTGATAATCCTCTTTTTAACCTATATGATGAAGGTTCATTATTTTCTCATGTCAAAAATGAACCAGGAATATGTATCTTTGAGTATGATTCTGGAAACACTAATTTTGAGAAAATGTGGCATGAACAAAAAGAGGAGAATCATATCGATTCTATATCTAATTTTCCAAACTTTTTACACAAAAGGAGAGTGGTGATACCTATGAAATTGATATTTCAAGTAAAAAATTAAAAGCTCATGTTGATGACTGGTTGTTGATTAACAAAGTTGTTTATGAATTTTCAGCCAATGAAGGTGAAAATGTTAGGTTAATGCTCAAAGAAGACAAATTGATTGAGTTAGTCACTGAAGAAGATGAAAATATTTTTCAAGCGAGTGATAGTTCCAAGATTGACAAGGTTGACAAAAATGATAGCACTTTTGACTCTTGTCAAGAGGAAGCGGTTTTGAACTCAGGCACACAATCTAATTTCTTGCAAGAAGTTGGTCCTCATTTATTTTAAAATAATCGTGAAGGTACAGCTGGTTGTTTCCAATAGGTCATAGTGATATACGATGAAGAATGACTTGTCATATGCAAGCTTATACAAAGGGGATTCTTATATGTGGTGATTTTTCATTCGACTTGTATGATATTTTTATGTTTGAAAATGCTTTATGAGTACACATTTCCTTTCCACAGTGACTTATACTTTTCCCAACCTGTGAATGGTTTTGTAGAAGTTAGTAGAGGCTTTCTCAAGGTAAGGGGCTTCTTCCCTATCCATTTTGTAAATAAAAATTTGGCTTAATGTAACATGTAGAAAGTTTTGGCTTGCGCATTTTTTCATTTTCCCAATTCCCCTCCACCCACTTCCAAAGAAACTGCCTATGCTGATGCTTCTTGACTTTGTTGCCCAATGGACTAGACATTGATCATTGCCAAAGGTTATGGAGTTCTCTACTTTTTGCAAGGAAAATTCATACCCAATAAGAGCCAGTTGTTGCCAAAATTTTGATCCCTTTTAAAATTTTAAAAAACTTCATCATCTTCCTATGGTCACTAGTATTCCATTTTTAAAAGAAAGCTTTAAAGCCTTACTTAAAGTACCAATTTCTTCAAAATCCTGATAATTCCATTTCAATGTTAGAATTTTCGTCAGGATCTTGTATGTTGCTCTCAAATGTTAATGTTGTGGCGGAAGCCAGTGTAGCCCTCCAAGTGACAAAGTTAGTGTATGCCTTGGGTATTAAACAACTATGGTTAGAAGGTGACTCCCAAAACATTATTAACTTCCTTAAAACTCATCACTCTCCTTTGTGGATAATTGCCAACATGATTGAGGAGACACTGATCCTCTTGAATACCTTTGAAAGGGTGCATATTAGCTAGGTGTATAGAGAAGGAAATCATTTTGTCGACTGGTTCACCAATTGGGCGATGCGAAGCGAAAGGCAGACACACTGGCTTTGTGGAGGAGATCTTCCATGTGAAGCTTTAGATATTGTGGATTATGACCGAATCTACGAGAAGGAGGGATCATGATAGTGATATCTCAGAAAGGTAATGACATCACCATAAATGGTAAGTACGAGATAGGATGGAAAGGCAATAACTACAATCAAAGCTTGCACACTTACTAGGTTCTCAAAAACAAAGAAATTACTTCCAACTCAAGGCAACATAGAAGACCATTTTGGATTCATTTGGTGAAAGTTGGTTTTAGCAGAGATTTTCCCCTGTTTGAGCATTATCCTCATGCGATGGGCAGAGAAAGACATAGAAGGGAGCCTGCAAAGGATAGTAAAAAATGGCAGAGGCGGCCCAAAGTCTGGAAACATCTACATAATGGTGGGATCACTACTTTTATTGAAAGGCTCCATGGCGGGAAATAGTCTGTGACTAGATTGTTTGTCAAAAACTGGAATGAAGGTAGCATCGATATTGAGGGAAGAAAGTTTACGGTGACTGAGTAGGTCATATCTGTGGTCATGGGGATCCCTATTGGTGGCAAAAAATTCTACAGAGACCGAAAGATCTTGGACACTGCAATTAATGAATATGTTACCAACAAGGAGGAAAAGAATGAGCTCACCAAAGTCGGCACCCACTACTTGCCTGACAGGATGAAGATTTTGTGGAGGTTTTTTCTCTGGGCGATTATCTAATACATCACCCTCGATACCAAGTTTGATAGAATCCACACCTACCATTTTGTACTTCGGTATCATTTCTGCCATCGCATCAAGGTGTCTATTCCATTTTATTTATATGCCTCTATAAATGAGAACATTAATAGGTATAGAGAGAAGGCTATTTCTAACCCCACCCTACATGAAGGGCTTCTTTTGTTGATTTATGAATACTTTAAGGCCCAAATCTTGGGCAAGGAAATTGGTCAGAAAGAGGAGAGGGAGGCCTCGGGGTCTGATTATATGCCCTCGGATACGGAGGACAGTGAGGGCATGCATTCTGATGAGAATGAGGAGTATGTAACAAAGAAGAACTACCAGGGCTCGTCATCAAAGAAGAGGAAAGGTATCCAAAAGAAAGTTAAAAAATAAATCATTGTTACCCCCTAAAAATAGAAAGCTATGATTATTTCCTCAGATGAGGAATATGATGATAATGAGGAAGGTATGGAATCGGAAGGAGAGGAGGGAATAACTACAGGGAAAGGAAGAATGAGGAAGAATACTATGTTTTCCAAACTCCAAAGCAGAAAGGAGAAAGATAGGGAGGTGAGCATTGAGAAGAACTCCATGGAGGACAAGATAGGTCTAGAGCTTCCCCTATTTTAGACTCCACACCCCAAAATTTGGGTGAGAACCAGGAAAAAGATTTCAGCTGTTATATGGCTGACAAGGGAAGGATTGTTGGGTGGAGAGACTTCAACATTTAGTTAGCCAAAATAGGTGGAAGAATTTATTGACCCCTCAATGGTTGTGCTAAGTGACAATACCAAGGAATTTGACCTGAACTAGCTCAACAACACTAGAAACAACATGTTAGATAATTACAGAACAATCAAATGGCTCTACCATGAAGTTGAGGACCTCAAAAATATAGAACTTTTGTGGCACCAACAAGGAGAAAATGGATGGAGAGGATGAGGAACAAAGGAATCTAAGCATCTGAGTCAAGCAGATGGAGGACAACATCACCAAGGTGTAAACCACTCTCAAGAACATAGTTGAACAAAGCTATAACATCCTTAAATAGACTAGAGAACACACCAACACCATCTTTGAGAAGTTGGAGGAGGGGATGGACACGGCAAACAATGAGGTTGAAACTGATCAGAACACTGATCAGGGACTTGGCAAAAGAACTAAGGCCAGAACCAGGAAGACTAAGGAGAAGGACAAGGAGAGTACCATCCAGAAAATCAAGGAATCAAAAGCCAACATGGAGCTTCTTAAGGCCAAGGCGACCACTCTTATGGTGGACCTTTCTTAGGGCCCCCTGGGTGTTTATGCTACTTTCAGGTTTTATTTGCTTTTTTAGAAGCTTTAGTTATTCTTTTGTTCTAGCCTTTTATACTTGCTCTGCTCTTTGCTCTTAACTATCTTTTACTATTTTTATTATTTTATCTCTAAATACTTTGTTTTGAGTTTCAGGAGACTTGTAAAAACTATTTTACTTAATCAAAAACATTGTCGTGGAATTGTCAGATCTCCAAGAATATTATACATCCCACCTAAATCCCAAATCTGCATAGATTGTCAAAGTTAAAAAAGGGGCTTGTTCAGACAAGGCAACAATTCTCTGCAAAACTTGATAAGTCGCAAGGAACACTAAATCACGAAAGCACATAAATCATTAAGTCTCGAAAGGTTTCTCTCTACAACATGATTTATTTATTTTGAAAAGGTGGCGGGAGAAGTTAACTTAGTAAATTCCTGATTGATGAATGATGAAGACTTATTACCTTGGCATAACTCCTTTGTTTTGAAAAAGGACGTTTGAAGTACGGAGTCATCATAAAGTAAAATATAGAAGTGCAATTCTCCCAATACTAAAAATAGAAACTCATGAAGCATAGTCTCTAGCATTTGCGAAATAGAAGATGGACTTCAGAAAACTTACATCATAGCCGCTCTATAGGCAGATTCTGAAGGTCTGTGGTGTGAAGCAATTCAAGATCACAGGGTGATACCACAATAGTGGGTTACACTTTTTTGCCTAAATGGACATTGAAGTCTACATTTTGAGAAAAAAATTCACATTCGGATGCATATTGTCATTAAAATATTTGAAATCGGAAGATGAAGTAAACTAGAGTCTTTTAGGATTTTCTGTCTAGATTCCAAATTTTTTTTATTTTTTATTTTTGAATTGATTTTAATGGTTTTTTTTTCTCCCACTAAAACTGCTATGTTGCTGAAAACGTCATTTTCAAAAAGGGACAATGACTTCGTACAAGATAAATTTTTTTCTAAAATAGATATCAATGCACTTCTTTCAAATTTGGTTTTGTAACATCCATATGGAGGGCATGCAATTGGTTTGATGACATTAGCATGATTATTGCATATTTTATGAATGTTTGAAGTAGAGTAAACCGTAATTGTGACATACATTGACTTCGTAGCTGATAACTTGTTGTGTATTTATCAAATTTTTATTTATTTTTTGATAGAAAGAAGACTCAAAGCTGGAGGGCACTGTTATTTTTCAAAAAAAAAATTCTCTTTTCTACTATTTTTCATTGAACGTCAAACCTGGAAGTGTATATTGTATAAAAAACCTACATCTGATGCACGTCAAAATACATAGACCTAATTAATTCAAAATTTGTCAAATCTATATTCATTAGAAAGATCGTTCAGAGTACTTGTGTGATGAAAAAGGAGGTGTACCTATTCTTCCATTTGAGTCCTGCACTTGAGCCCCGAAGCCATGAAAACTGTAGATTTATGTTAGGCTTTGCAGATAGCCTCAATTTTGGGGGTTTCGATCGAAAGTACTTTCTATTGAAAGTACTTTCATAGTTTAACATACGTATGGGTCAAAATCCCACTACAACCTTTACTAGGTTATTTTTGATCGAAACTAAGAAAAAAAGGTAGTTTCGATAGAAACTATGAATGTTTCGATCGAAATAATCAGGTACTTTCTATTGAAAGTACCCGACTAAATCCTCCCACCTCGCCGATTCGTGAGGAATTTCTTCCTCCAAAAAAGTGTAACCCACTATTGTGGGATCACCCCACATACTTGGAAAATGGTTTTTAATGTTTGGTCAAGTTAGTCTTCATCCTTTTTGTCCTTAAGTCTTATCTGAATCTGACATATTGGTGGCAAGTTTGAACTTCAAAGAAAAGCCAAATACTCTATCATGGAGAATTGATACTCAGAATGCTAGAGTACTAAGGAATGGAAGCATAGTAAGTGAATTACTTATATTCCAAAGGGAAGGCTGGGACCCACATAGTTCCAAATCATAAGTTGTTCTGAAGGAGATTGAGAAAGACAAATCACCAAATAATGGAGGAGGAAATTCAATTTCTGAAACTTCAAAGAATGGAACTTGTGGAGGTCATCTTCTGATATATGCTAAATGGAAGGCCAATAAAAACTATCAAAGGCTAAGGAAAGAGAAAAGAAGATATAATTTGAAAATCCCTACTAGAGCTACTTCATAGAAGGATTATGAAGGTATGTGATGAAATTCCCACATCAATTGAAGTGTCATTATTATCTCCATAGAAGAAACATCTATTAGAAAGATAGAGAATCAATATTTTTTTGTTGAGGTGCCAATTTCAGAGTTTGACAAGTTGGTAGTTGTTGTCCCTAAATTTGAAGGTGTCATTTCTTTTTGAAAATATTGCTAGAAAAGATACTGATGGGAAGTCATCATAGCCTTTATTAATTATTATTTTTAATTTTCAAATATTCTCTTATGACATGTCTTGTAACAGTTTCATTTTATTCTTCAAGAAAACTATATTATAATGGTCTGGGTAGGCTAAAGGACTTTAAATATCATCTTTGAACTGTATGAGAGGGATCTGCAATCTCTTTCTAGAATTCCCCTTGTTGCTAGGACAACTAAGTGAGACTCAAATTGTGAGTCACAGTTTTTACTCATTAAATTTTGTTATTATCCTTTACTATGGGATCCAGGTGAATAAGGATGATTCAATAAATTATTCATTGATGTCAAACTATATTTTTGAATCTGTGATTATAAGGTTATCTGAGAGTCATTATTTATTATTTTCTTCTATTATATATGTGGTGTTTGAAAGATTTATATCACTTGTGGGTACACTACACATGTAATCTTCATGGTCGTGGAGGTGCATTTGCAAAAATAATTATGGTGATTTCACTGTGTTTTGGTTTTCATGGTCATCAAAATGGAGACACATCCATAGAAATTAGTTACACTATTTTGATTGCATGTTTGTTCATGAATGTATCATAGTGATGAACATTTATTTGAAGCCTCTTCTGCTCTCTAGTTAAGAGCATACCCAATCATTTATTGAAACCAAAAAAATGAACATATTTATTGAATACCTCTTTCAGGGAGTTGTACATGTCAAATCAGAGATTGAGCTAATCAAAATCTCCTTCAATTGTTGTGAATAGAGAAGGCTTCAATGAGGGCTTGAGTAAATATTATAAAAGGGCCTATCTATTAACCAACACCTTCATCATTCAATCTCTTTGTAGAAATTGGTAATGAGAAAACAAAAAATTAGGAATTGAAATTTTTGATTCATCGTATATCAACTATACCAATGCAAACATGGATTGGACTCTCTATAATGGAAAGGTGGTGTATGATAAGAAGCCTTCAATATGTCCATTCTATCAACACAAAATATTATCCATTGATGAAAATGTAAAAAAAATCCAAGATAGGGCAACAAAGCAATAAAACAAAATAATAGATTGTATCAAGGAACAAAATGTGTCATAAAATCAAAGGAAATAATTGTTCACAAAAAATGATAATCTATTACATTAATTAATATTTAAGAATTTGTGAATTTACATATCTCTTCATATGTCTTTCCTTCACATTCTAAAAATATGCATGCATATAACAAAGCTTATAGATTGCTTGTTGAAAGTAAGAAGACCAGCACTTGATGACATTATCCCATATAGACTCTTGAAACAATTTTGAAAAAGTTACAAGAAGTCTAGGTGTGTCTCTCTTTTTTTTATCATTAAAGAGCCATGGCCAAGATTTTATATTAAGAAGAAAGCAATAAAATAGTAAAATAATAAAGCAAAAGAACATAATGTTTCTGGTTCATAACCCAATCCTACCAAGAGAACTAAGAACCCAATATCCAGACTAATAATGCTCAACCGAGTTAACCAAATTTACAAAACATAAGTCTAGTTTATGAAAGAAAACCAAAAAAAAGGTTTTGAGCTATCCCAAAAAATTTATCATGGAGGCATTTCAATCCAAAGGGGAAGTGGTGTCATTCTCCGTGCTTGGAGAAGATTCTGAATTGGAGCTTTTGTCTGGGATAGTTTCCCCACTATTTCTCATAGAATCATCCTCCGGAGAAGCCTAAGAAGCAACATCCATTTCTTCTTCATCTTCTTCATCTTCGAAAACCTCCCATGTCTCCTTCTACGATTCCTCTTCCCTTTCTGAATTAGAATCACCATCCAATCCATCACCTCCAATCTCGGTATCAGAATAAACTGGGCTACCCAGTCCGTCCAATTTTTCATCATATTTAAATTTATACACCCATGGGAGGTTCTCATCAATCTCATCCCCGAAGGGAACATAAATCCCTTCTTCAATTCCTAGGAGCTTTGAGAGAAAGTTTATTCCTTTTTTCATCAATGTTAGGCACAATTGTTGATCCTCCCAGCCCCACCCCCAAAGAATATGGAGGTGACGAGGAGGACCAGAATAGAAATTCCTCCTTGTTCCTACTAAAAACCTAGGGAATGGTTGCCCTGTAGTCATAGTCGTGGCTCGGTCCCAGGGGAAAGGAGTGGTAAGCTCAACAACAATTTTTAAGATTAGATTATGCAAATCAACTATAAATTTATTATAGAAGAGCCTATCAGAAATTTATTCTGCATGGTTTTTATGGGTCCCTGCAACTAGGAGGCTAGCAAGGAATCCTGCACATATATCAGAGAGTACCCTATATCTATGGATTGTATTCAGATAATTGTAACCCAGTACCTTTTGCAGCACATGAAAGACAAGAGGGTGATGGTACATGCAGACTTCACTGAGATGGTTGGACGAGACTGGCGTATCAAAGGCCATCTGCTCAACTTCCACTCTGAATTTGATCGAAGAATCCATCATGTAAAAGCTTAAACTACGGTCGAGAAAAGGCTGGAACTATTATGCTACCCACCTACCTTGATTTACAAAGGGCATATTCGATGGTGTAGTTAAAAGAAAATGCAAAATGAATAATTACTCCCTTCCTGACATTGTACCCTTAGCTACCTTCAGCATTGAAAGCCTCGTTGTCAAATGATGCAAGTGGATGGATATTATATAACACCACTATTACAAGTTATGTCCTTGTTTAGAGTAAAACCTATCATTTTGCAAAAAGGAGAGAATGTTACGTGAGAAAGTACCTGAGTGCAGATCCTGTCAGTTGAAGAGATATGTAGTTAGAGAGACATTCCATCCACGCAATAGGAAGATGAAGGAAATCTTTCATTACAATCCAACTCTCAAATGGCTAGTTGTAATTGTCAGGAACTGTTAATTCAATACAACGAAGACAATTGCCTATGGCTATTTTAAAATTTGGGTGAAAAGATCGGGAATTCAAAAAGGGTTAACAAATAAATTTAATGTGTTCCCCCAATGCTACTTTATTTTCCAAGTCATCTGCCAAAACATTCCCTTCCCAGAAAATGTGATTGACCGTTACAGATTCAAATTTCTTAGTTAAGTTTAGAATTACCTCCAAAATTGATTGAAGTTTCCAGTTATAGATCAAGCTAGTTCTAACTGCATTTATTGTTATCAAGGAATCACCTTCAATTTCCAAATTTTTAATGCCTAACTCAAATGCCAATGATAAACCATGGAGTAATGCTTTGAATTCCACCATGTTGCTAGTACCCCTTTCCAATGGACTTGCCAAATGTGCAATCATATAACCCTCAAAAAAATAGATAATATACACCGGAAGGCCCCAAATTACCTTTTGAGGCACCCTCAAAGTTCATCTTGCACCATCCAAATGAAGGAGGCTTCCATTTACAATTTTCTCATAAACTTGCATTAGCTTTGGCAACTATCCCTATTACTACAGGGAGTTTTAATCCAAACCAATTCTTAAACATTAGATCATCCCAGTTTGTGAACAATTTATGTTGAGCACTTTGTAATTGTATTTTAGCATTCATAACTTCCACAATAGATGCTTCAATTCTACTCTGAATGGATGAATTTTCAAGAGAAACATTTTGAAAAATCCTTTTGTTCCTTTCTTTCCATATTTCATAGATGAGGATAGAAGGGGAAATGATCCATAAGTTGCTACAAAGGCTACCCTTGAAGATCAAAGTCCAAGATGAAAAAAGAGATAGGATATCATTCGGAAGAGCAGAAGACCAGCCCAACTTAGCACATAACCATTGGCAAAACTCCATGGCAAAGGGACAAGATAAAAGTAGGTGATTTGTATCCTCTTCCTGTTTATAGCATAGCACACATCTAGAAGGGCTACAATATCCCATTTTCTTGAACCAATTGGCAGTTAGAATCCTGCCTTGAATTGTTGCCCATGAAAACATTCCTGCTTTGTGGAGAGGGTAAAAGTACAAACCTGTGTTACACTTTAACAAAGGAAGAGGACCACGACATGCAAAACTGTTAAACTTTAGCGACATAAAAGTGACATTTGTGTTTAGAATTTGAAAATGATGTAAACTAATTAAATATGTAAAATTGGATGCAGTTTATGCCTATAATTTTTTTTTAAATTTTTTGAATAAGCATTGACCTAGTTTTTTAATTTTTGAAGTCCATTTTTTAATTGCTCAAAAAATGTTGAAAATGTAAGGTCTAGTTCCCTCCAACATAATATATGCAAATAATCTTTTTTTCCTCTGATTTCAGAATATGTTTTAGATGACATGTATAGCTAGTGTATAAAAAAAAATATTGGTTTTCGGTATAAATTTTGTCTGTTATAACTATTCAAAGTCGGAGTTACCCAAAATTAACAATTTTTTTCTCCCTCCACATTTTCCCTAGCAAATCTAAACCAAATACAAAAAAAATTACATATTCTTGAAGAGGACTCTCTCCTCTAGTGTTAAATATAAGTTGTAAATTATTCCGACATGGTTTGCTTTTTATTTTTTCGAACGAGCGTGTTCTTGAATGTTAAATTACCTACTTGGAGTTTTTTGAACTTACAATATAGTATATGTAAATAAAACACCATAAAAATTATATGACCATAATCTAGACTCCGAGCTCTACAAAAGGGTATTTTTAGATATTTAAACAAGATGAATTGTGATGTGTAAAAAATCCTCCAAACACACATTTTTTTTAAAATCTCATTTTTTGCTTGTGTTGTTGCCACATGCGATGCCACATAGACGCTTTTGGCCGAACCAGTTTCGGCCGGACCTAGTTCGGCCGAAACTGAGGCGGACCAAACATGATCGCCATGTGACCATGACCCTTTATGTCATATATTAAAGTGCATTTTTTTTAAATAAAAAATATATAATTTTCTAAATTACGAATTAAAATAAAGTTTTTTTGAAGAAAATCATTTTTTTAATAGTTTTAAAGCATATTTTTTGGCATTAAAGGACAACTACAAATTAAAATTATCAAGTAGGTTTGTATTTTTTATAATTTTAGTTTTTTTTTAAAAAAATTTAATTTTTTAATTTTTCATTAAAGCATTATTCAATATTAATTTATGAACAAGTATCAATATAATTTTTATTTTTTTATCAAGAGTCTATGGCTTTGTGTATGTAGGTGAATTGAAGCTCTCAATTTGAACAATTTGTGCAATGGGGATTAAAAGAAATAGATTAAAAAAATTTGATAGAAAAAGGGATGACAATATGAAAGGTTATACAAAACGTAATCAAGATGACCCTGTTGAAGTTCAAGAAGATGCAATTAAAGTAGAGGAACAAATTGGTGGAAATATACCTTTTGATATGAGAAATTTGATGGAGTTGAATGAGGAATCATTTTTCAGTCAATTTTCATCTGATGAATTGGTACCTCAAAGCACAATAAAAAAATAATGCAAAAAGATTTGGGATGAATATTTTTAAAGTAAAAGTCTGATTGGAAAAAAACAATTATTTATCAGGTTATTCAGGAAAAAAGAAATGACTCCTGTTTTGGACTTGTTAGGTGTTGATAACAAGAAAAACATGGGAGACAATGTAAATCGAACAATAGTTGAAAATTTGCAAGATGCATTGAACGACATTAACAAATCAAGTCGAGGAGCTGATTTAAGTGTTGCACGTAGAGAATTGATGACTACTTTATCTAGAAGGAGGTTGACACAGAGAAAACAAGTACATTGAATTTTTGATTTACTGAATGTATCTAAAAGAATTGTTCAAAGATATATCACGAAGAGAAATATGCTAGATGAAAATATTCAAAAGAATTGGGTTAATATTTGTAGACTTCCTCGAAAAGACAAGATTTCTGAAGATGTAAAAAGATAGGTCATTGAATATTGGACCGCTCACTCTTGTGTTTCTTCTAATAGAAGGGATACTATACAGATGAAAGATGAAGAGACTGGTATGAAAATTGCACACCCAAAATATTTTATAGATACAACACAAAGTGAATTGTTTGAATCATTCAAGCAAGAATTTTCAGATGTGAAAATATGTCAAAGAATGTTCGACAGATTGCGCCCCTGCTTTGTACACATAAAAAAGGTAGGTGAAACTTGTTTTTGCCGAAATCATGTTGATTTTCATCTATATTTGCAATCCTAAAAAAAGATTATGGCAGTACTTAATCCAGATATGGTCATCTCTGGAAGTACGACACAATTTGTGAAGTCTATTTTATGTGAGAAATTAGAAGATTTAGATGAGTTCAAAGTACAATGTATAAAGAGTGCATGTAGTGATTGTGGAGATTTACA
>MU227293.1:1629402-1673756 GCA_018584345.1 Thuja plicata
ATGTCTTGTAATATTTTCCTAATGTTTTGTAACATTTTCTTAAGGTTTTGTTACCTGGTTCATGTTAGGGTTCTTGTTAGTTACAGTTTCATGTTAGGGTCCAATATGGTTAAGGTTTCATGTTAGATTTTAAGGTTAGAGTTTATGTTGATTTATGTTTCAGTTTCATGTTAGGGTTCATTTGTTAGAGTTTATGTTTTTCGTAAGAAACATTTTCCTGTACTATTTTGTAACATTTTCTTAATGTTTTGAAACATATGCAATAACATTAAATTAATTAAAACTAAATAACACTTTCCTAATGTTTTGTAATAGTTTCCTAATGTTTTATAACATTTTTCTAATGTTTTGAAACATGTAATAAAACTAAATTAATTAACTAACTAACTAACATATGATTCTAACTAAAAAATAAATTTAAATCTACATTAAACAATATTTTATATTTACTAAAATTTAAAATAACAAAATTAAAACAAAAAAAATCAAATAATAGTAAAACTGCATTAATTTAACATAACAAAATTGAAAAACATTAAAAAAAATAAAACAAAAGTTCATAGCTATTTTCAGCCAAAGTACTCCTATTCCACTCCTCAAATCGTGGAAGGCGCTCAGTGAAAATGAGCCGCTCAACAAAATTTTGGCATTTATATAGTTTTTATGGGTTCCGGCCGAAACTAGTCCGGCCGGACTTGTTTTGGATGGACCAGTTTCGGTCGGAACCCTTTTGCCACATCGAGCCCAGATGGCACCACGTGTGCTCCATGTATGTCCGACTGAAAGGGGTCCGGCCGAACTGTGTACGGACGAAACATGTCAAATGGTCCCCAAGTGTGACACAGTTTCGTACTTTTACCCGAGACAATTTTTATTCCAACATAGTTGATTATAAATTTGTGATTGTTGTTCAAATGGGATGCCAGAGAGGATTTTATATCCATCTTTTACCTTATAATCCCCTGTTTTGGATCCATTCCAGATTAATTCATCTTGCCCCACTTTGAATAGAAAGGATCTTTCTTGTAATATTTGAATCAAGGCACTTCATTCAGAGGGGTCAATGGTTGGAATATCAAATTTCTTCCACTTCCAAGAGCCATCCAAAAGATTTTGTGAATCCTTAGCAATATAATCTTTGACAAGGGGACCCCATTCCCTAGTGCAAATCTTACTTATAATGTTCTGTCCCAATAGCAGATTAATACAAGGGAACCCACCCCATGATTCATCCCAAAACCTTGCAGTGGACCCATCTTTAATGTTCCATGAGATATTATTTTCTATGACTTCTCTAGATTTGTAGATGAAATTCCAAATTCTAGAACCTCTTGGGAGGTTGGAAGATCTTACCACATTTTCATCATTTAAAGAATGAAAGTATTTCCCTCTCAAAATTTTGACCCATTTGAGGTTTGGTTCTTTAAAAATTTTCCAATAAAGCTTTGCTCCTAATGCCTGATTTTTTCTCTGCTGATCCTTGATCCTCGTGCCTCCTTCCTCCCAAGGTATGCAAATCCTATCCCAAGAAATAAGATTAAAATTCCTTTTAGTGTCTATACCTTGCCAAAAGAACTTTCTCAAATTTTTAACTATGTTCCAATGGCATCCAACTGGAAGGGAAAGGCATGACAAAAGGTAAATAGGGATTGCAACAAGGGTTGCTTTAATTAGTACCATCCTTCCTGACCAGGATAGCCACTTGGATTTCCAAGCATCCATTTTCCTATCCATTCTCTCTTCGATTGGTTTCCATGTTGAATCTGTCCTTAAAGCTTTGTTAATTGGAATGCCAAGGTATTGGCAAGGAAAGGAGCCAATTTTAAACTTTAATACCTTTTTAATATTCTGCTGAGCTTTTTGCTTTGTATTTAGAAAGTATATTGTTGACTTGTCTTTGTTAGCCTCTTGTTCTGAAGCTAATAAGTATTTATCCAAGATATCTTTCATTTGTGATGCCTCTGTTATGTTTTCTTTACCAAACAGAAGTATATCATCTGCAAATTGTTGGTGTGTAATAGCCTTTACCAAAGAAGTAGTTTCCACCCCTTGGATAAGGCCTTGTTCTTGAAGCCTAATGAATCTTCTTCCTAGTACTTCTGCCATGATAATAAAAAGAAAGGGAGAAAGGGGGTCCCCCTGTCTAATTCCATTGGTTCCCTTAAGAAACCCATAGGGGTCCCATTCATCAAGACGGATAATTTTGGTGTAGCTATACAATAATAAATGAGATTAATCCAGGCTTTGGAAAATCCAAACTTCTCCATGCATTTTGCTAGAA
Source organism: Thuja plicata (assembly GCA_018584345.1). Classification (NCBI taxonomy): domain Eukaryota; kingdom Viridiplantae; phylum Streptophyta; class Pinopsida; order Cupressales; family Cupressaceae; genus Thuja; species Thuja plicata. The sequence goes on from MU227293.1 coordinate 1,631,684, forward strand.
ATCTCCAATCCACTCGGTCAAGAGCTTTCTTAATGTCTAATTTTACTATCATACTGGGGTGCTTATTACATTGGATTGAGTGAATGGCCTCTTAAGAAATAATTATTCCATCTAAAATTGACCTGCCTGGAACGAACCTAGTTTGTTCCTCCCCAATAATTTTCCTTAACACCAATTTTAGTCTAGAAGCCAAGGCTTTCGACAAAGTTTTATATACATTATTTCATAAAGAAATTGGTTGAAATTCATCCATACATGAAGCATTTTCCTTTTTAGGAATTAGAAATATGAAAGTGTTGTTAATCTCAGTTAAGAATCTACTTGAAGATCTTCCAGCCTCCAGTGCCTCAGTAAGTTCTTTCCCTAAAATGTGCTAGCAATGTAGAAAGAAGCATGGAGGGAAGCCATCATGACTAGGGGATTTGTCCGGTGCCATTTGTAAGAGTGTATTTATAATTTCCTTCTCAGTGAATTTAGCAAGAAGAAGAGAGTTATCATAGTCTATTATGAGCTATGGAATGTCCCTGAGAAAATCATTCTGAGGACCAAAATGAGAAATCTCAGATTGATTTAGTAATTTTGTGTAAAAGCTGACAATTTCCACTTCAATTTCATTTTGATCCTGAAAAATAGTGCCATCTTCCTTGGTGATTTGATGAATCCTATTGACAGTTCTGCGATGTTTTGTGTTGTTGTGAAAGAATTTTGTGTTTTTGTCCCCTACATCTAGCCAGTTCTCTCTAAATTTATGTTTCCAAAAGAGTTCTTCCTTAGCTAATATTTCTTCATTTTCTCTTAAAATATCTCTTTCCTGATCAAATCTTTCCTTATCCATACCCGACTACATAATGATCACATTCAGGTCCTTAAGTTTATGTTCTATCTCCCCTTTGGCAGAGAAAATGTTGTTAAAATGTGTTCTATTCCAGATGAGCATGTTTTGTTTTATATATTTGAGATTAGCTACAAAACAAAATAGTTTGGAACCTTTTGGCTTGCATTCTAACCACCATTTTGCGATTGTACTCAAGAAGTTGTTATCTTTCAACCACATATTTTCAAATTTAAAGGGACAATGCAGCAATCTATTTTCTCCAAGTATTTCCAACTATATGGGAAAGTGGTCTGATCCAGAGGTGGGGGAGATGGACCCTTTCAAATCAAAGGAAAAAAAGGGAGAGGTCCCCTTTAAAGAAGAGCCTATCAAGTTTTTCTGCAATATTGCAAAGTCCCAATCTTTTATTATTCCATGTGTACTTACCATTTTCCAGTTCAATTTCCATCAGAGTTCCTATTTGAAGCCAATCTTTGAAATTTGTTAGAGACTGAGATTCTCTTTGGGATCCCCCCGTCTTTTCTAAAAGGTGTATTATTGCATTGAAATCTCCCCCAAGGATGATGTTCTCCTTGTCTAAGACCCAAAAATGTTCACTTATCTCTTTCCACACTTACTGTTTTCTCCTTCTTGAATTGGGCCCATACACATTTATGATATGAAACTAAAGATTTGACTGCAAGCATTTGACTTCTCCGCTCATCCAATTTGTTGTTGTCTTTAAAGTAGTAACTCTAACAAGTCTTGGATTCCATAACATGGCAATGCCTCCATAGGAGCCTAGTGCATCCAATCCTTGTACCTTCCAATCCTCAATAGCTTTGGAGAAATTGGATAGAACTTCCATGTCCGTCTTAGTTTCCTGAATAAGTACTAACACTAGTTTAGCCATTAGAATGTAGCATTTGATTAATCGCTGCTTGTTAGGGGCATTGAGGCCCCTAACATTGCAAGAGAGGACCATCATTGTCACTTGGGATGGAACTTCCCCTTCCCTACTTTCAGATATTCCGTAATTTTTGACTTGGTCTATATCTTCTTCGTCTTCAGATCTTAAGGTAGACAGAGATTTCCTTCCTTTACAATTTTTCTTGATCATACCACAGTCGACCCTTGTTCTGATTAGGGAAGACTTTTGAAAGCCTAATCTAGGAAGAGGCAGGGAAAGGGAGTTATATTTAGAAGTGTATCCATCCCTTTCAACTCCTTCTAAAGTTGTCTCCTAAGACCTTTCTCGTGTTTTGCAAGTAGAGTAGCCCATTCCTTCAATGGAGCCTCATCTGTCTTCCCCTTCCACATAGTCGTCGTTTAAAATTCTCTCATTAAATGAAGTTGAAATAGTGTCATTTCCATGGTAACTTTGGTCTGATCCCCCAAAAAGATCATATATGGCCTTTAATCGAGGGGAGATGGGAGAATTAAGATCTTGATATTCAGTAGACAATTCCACCAAATCCTCTGCATCTCTTTATGATATGTGCATTTATTAAAAATCCAATTCTATTAGATTTATTTCATACATATTTTGTGGAAATACAGAACGTTTATGCAATTGTGGTTTTACATTCATAATTTTTATTAAGTTTATGAAATAAGAACTCAAATTTAGAATGTCAACAATTAGACATCTAATAGAAGTTATATTCTTAATTATATATTAGAGGCTCAGCTTCTACGAAGAGAAAACTTCACTGATCAAGTATAAAATACATTTTCATATTATCCATTTTATTTCAAGATAAACGAACAATAATATTTTATAATACTCTATTCATTGCGTCCATAACTATATTTCCAAAAACAAACGAATGTAGGTGATTATATCTTTATGACATGTTTTTCAGTTTCAGCTAAATGACAGGGTTCTTATATTATTTCTTTCATATATAGATTTGACACGTACATTCCTCATTCAAGATGGTTCATTATAATATCATATTCACACATACAAAAGAAAAAATATATTCTGTTATATGTTAAAAAGATTTTTATGCTTTTACTAGTTCTTTTCATAAAATATAAATCTAGCATGTAAATTGTTTACGTGAGATTATTCATTTTCAAATATAATAAGCATGTACATATAACATGATTAATGCATTATTGTCAATTTTTTCAAAAATCTACTTCTGTATTCTTCCTCAGCGAAACAAACATATTTTTTATGTCAAATATTATACTTTGCGCCCCGTGCAATTTTGAAATTATCAAGAGGTTCCATGGTGAGATGATTTCTAGTAAATGTATACATTTAATAAATTAAATCAGATGCATAATGAGATTATTTGTTGACAGTCATCTCCGCCCTTACTAAATACTCTTCCTAAAAATTTCCATGCTACACATTTTGGAATTTCGGTGCATTCAAACAATGAAATAATCAGCATTGTTAATGGCCTAGGCATAAACCCGTGCACCTCACAAGCTCAATCATTTCCAGCTAGGAAAAGACTCATAATCTTATCCGTAATCTCTTTGAAAGTCCAGGTCATAGAGTTCTCCACAATGCACAACACATTCATTCAGAAAGCTTTCTTTGAAATTCCAGGTCATGGAGTTATCCACAATGCGCAACACATTCATTCAGAAAGCTTTGCGATAAAACAACATATGTTCCATTACAATCTTAATCACAAGAAGACAAATTAAGAAGAAATCAAAGAAATTCATGACTCACAGTTCATACACTTCCAAACAAAGGCGATCAGATGCAAAACAGGTAAGTTGAACTCATATACATATAAAGAATATAGACTCATTCTATATTTTGGAAACAACAGGAAAATGAATGCTCTATAATCAACAAACAAATAAAATTTCCAAAAATAAGGCAGAACATAAACTTGAACATAACTGGAGATATGCAAGCTTTCTTCTTGCTTCTATTAATCTGAAAATTACTTCTACAACTGAAATAAACTTATAGCTATTTGAGGCTGCATATAAAATACTTTGAGCTTCTCAAAGCTCTTACAAAATGTCTAGAGCAATCACTACTCAACAAGACAATAAAATTACAACTGATATTGTAAAACCAAGTCTCTGATAAAATAAAGCACTTACAAAAACAAACTAATTTGTTGTTGTTGCAAATAAAATACTTCCAAGTCTATTCTTTTTTTTTAAATAATAAAGACATTCTTTCCTTTATAAAGTAATTTCTGTCCAAATAAGAAATCATATTTGAACTTATCTTTCAAAGTCCACATAAAATCAGATTTGAAAATATCTTCTCAAAGTCTTCATAAAATCTGATTTACTCTTATCAACAAAACATGGGAGAATTAAAAGTCAACGAAAGAGGCTCAAGCAATCACATTTAATTCTGAAAATCCAACACTCCCCCATTGTCTTGAGTCGACAAAACACGATCATGCTTGATCCAAAATAACTACGCCCAAATTTCTCCTTAGGTGTTCAAAACTTGCAATGCCCAATGGCTTAGTGAAAAGTCTGCTAGCTACTGCTCTGACCTGCAAAACTCCATTTTTATTTCACCATTCTCAACTAATTCTCTAATGAAATGATACATGATTTCAATGTGCTTGCTTCTTTCATGAAACACTAGATTCTTCGACAAAGCCATTGAGGAAATATTGTCATAAAATATTTTAGTTCCATCCTCTTGTTCTTCCTTCAATTCTGCCAAGATCCTTCTTAGCCAAATAGCTTGACATGCTTCTGCATTTGCTTCTATATATTCAGCCTCTGTTGTAGATTGAGAAACTATGGGTTTCTTCTTAGAAGCGCATGAGATTACACTTGAACCAAAGTGAAAGACATATCCGGAAGTGTTCTTTCGATCATCGAAACTCCCTGCCCAATCACTACCTGTGTAACCAATCAATCCAAGATCATTTTCTATAGTACAAAAAATACCATATCCCTTGGTTCCATTCACATACCTTAGGATTCTCTTTCCCGCTTGTCAATGGGAGTCCTTTGGGGTTTCTATAAATCTGAAAATCAAACTTACTGCATACATAATATCCAACCTAGTAGCTATTAAAACATCAAACTTTCAACCAAGTTTTTAAACAAAGTCGGATTCACATTGCTGCTGCAATCATTCTTGCTTAGCTTTATACCTACCGTAGTTGGTGTTGGGGAAGCCTTGCTATTTTGCATTTAAATCTCTCCAAGATTTGATTTGCATATATTTCTTGAGAGATAAAAATTTCATCATGCATTTGTTTTACTTCTATGCCTAGAAAATATCTCAAGAGACCTAAGTCTGACATTTCAAACTCTCTTTTTATGGCCCATTTCAAATCAGCAATGAGGAAATCATTATCCCCAGTAAAGATTAAATCATCAACATACAAAACAACAATTAAAATATTACCATTTGCTGCCTTGATGTAAAGAGTGGGCTCACCATCGCTTTTGCAAAAACCATTGCTCATCAAATATGAGTCAATTCTGCTATATCATGCCCGTGGAGCTTCCTTAAGCCCATAGAGAGCCTTTTTCAGTCTATACACTTTACCTTCATGACCTGAAACTTCATAACCAGGTGGTTGCTCCACATAAACCTCTTCTTTCAATACTCGATTCAAGAAGGCAGATTTCACATCTATTTGATATACCTTCCATTTGTGTTGGGCTGCAATTTCTATGACAGAACGTACGGTTTCCATTCTAGTAACAGGGGCATAGATTTCATCATAGTCTCTACCAAAGTGTTGTTTATACCCCTTGACCACCAATCGAGCCTTATGCCTATCTATTTTTCCTTCAGCATTGCTCTTGGTCTTGTAGACCAACTGAACTCCAATAACTTTCTTTTTAGGAGGTAAATTAGTGAGCTCCCAAGTTTCATTTCTTTGAATTACATATATTTCCTCATCCATGGCCTTACACCATTTTTCTTATTTTTCAGCATTCTCAAAATAAATTGGATCGCTATGAGAAAATAATGCATAATTTATATTTTCATTAAATTCATTTTCATACCTTTCAGCTTGGTAAATCTCCCTTAGACTCTTGGTCTTTCGTGGTACTAGGGAGGCGAGAGTGGGATCACTACTCTCAGTATTGTTGTTGCTAGTCTCTACTAGGCCAATTTTCTGCCTTCTAGAGCCGTCTATATCTATTGTTATATCATCTTATTGTTCATTAACATCATCATCTTCAACAATAATTGGCAGTTTACTTGAAGTGCTTGATGATGTGTCCACCGAGCTATCCCATGACTCATTCTCAATGAACTCCATGTCTCTTGAAATGATGATCTTTTTGGTGATTGGGTTATACAATCTGTATGCTTTTGAATCAAGAATGTATCCTACAAATTTACACTTCACACCCTTGTCATCCAACTTTTTCCTTTGCTCCTTTGGCATATGTGCATATGCTACACACCCAAACACTCTAAAGTGTTCAACTGTCCATCTATGCTTTGCCTATGCTTCCAATGGAATCTTGTCACGAACTGCCTTTGTAGGACTTCTATTTATTAAATAGATAGATGTTGCTATGGCCTCTCCCCAATTTTCAATTGGGGGTCCTTTTTCTTTCATCATACTTCTTTCCATCTCAACAATGGTCCTATTCTTTCTTTCAGCCACTCCATTTTGTTGTGGAGTATAACTGATTGTTAGCTCCTTCTTTATGCCATTTTGCTTGCAAAATTTCAAAAAAATACTGGAGGTATATTCCCCCTCTGTCTTACCTTAGGACTTTCAGATTATGTCCACTTTTTTTTTCAGCATGGGCTTTATATTCTAAAAACTTATCAAAAGCTTCAGATTTATTTTGCATAAAATAAACCCATGTTCTATGGCTGAAATCATCTATGAAGGTCATAAAATAAGTACTCCCCCCGATGGAATTGATTTGCATAGGGCTAACTAAATCAGTATGCACAAACTCTCAAGGTTTTTTTTCCCTTCTAGAGTTTTCATAATTAAAGGGTAGCCTATTTTGCTTACCCAAAATGCAAGCCTCACACTTGCTACTGAACTCTTTAATACATGGCAAATCATCTACCATTCTTTTCTTGGATAATAAACTTAAACCAACATATCCAAGATGTCCATACCTTAAATGCCATAGCTTGGAGGGGTCTTCAATCATGCTCCTGAAGGTTGATTGTTGTAGTGTTGTACATACTTGCTTGGGAGATGCAGCTGCTGAAATTGAAGAGAAACACATTTCTATCTTCAATGGAAACATTCGATTCTTTGTAATTTGGACTGCTGCAATAATTTTCTTACTCCCATCCTTATCATAAATGATACATTGATCATTTTCAATAAGCACTTTATATCCATTTTGAATGAGATGTCCAACACTCATTAAATTGTGCTTTATCCCTGGGGCAAAATAAACATTTTGAATTTCTTGTTTCTCACCTTGCTCAGTGCAGATCATAATAGATCCTTTGCCAACAACTGGAACAATTCTATTATTCCCCATGCTAATTTCTGATTTAATAGATTTATTAATGAAATAAAAAAGACTTTCATTACCACTCATGTGGTTGTTGCAACCGTTGTCCAAATACCAAACTTTGGGGCTGCCTTCTTCACCAATATTGCACATGATGAAGGCTGTGGGATTATTTCTATTACCCACTTTCACATCAGCCACATTAGCACTCTTCTTTGACTGATCACCTTGCTTTGTCCAGCATTCACTTGCATAATTCTCAAATTTATGGCAATAATAGCACTCAACATTGCTCTTGTTCGATTTACTATTCTTCTTGCCTCCTCTAGAATTATTCTAAGAGCTGCTAGCTCCCTCATTTGTGGCTTCTCATTCTGAGCTTTCTCCTCTAGAATTTTGTTGTTTGAAGTTGCCATGACCTCTGCCTCTTGAGCCTCTTCCAGAGTTGTTTCCTCCTCTCCCCCTGCCTCTTGCATTGGATTGAGCTCTAAAAGCTTGCTCTTGAGAAGAATTTGCTGATCAATTAATTTGATGCTCATGGGTTTGGAAAGAACCCATTAACTCATAAACAGTCAATGTTGAGAGATCCTTTGCCTCTTCAATGACAATAACTAGAGTATCAAATTTTGAGGGAAGACTTCTCAAAATTTTCTCTACAATTCTTTGCTCCTCCACGGTTTCTCCATTGGTTCACAACTGGTTTATCGAAGCAGAGAGTCTTGAGCTGAAATCTAAAATGGACTCATTGTCCTTCATGAGAAAAGTCTCAAATTCTCTTCCAAGCATTTGGATCTTCACCACATGAATTTTTTCAATCCTTTTAAAACTTCTGTTAAGGATATCCCAAGCTTCTTTGGAATAATCAGCTGCTACTATTCCAGGAAAGATTGCCTCTGTCAAGACAGTTTTAATCAAGCTCAAAGCTTTTGCATCTTTCCTCCTTGACTCCTTGAATTGAGTCTTCTGATTGTTTGTGAGTGCAACAAATAAAGATAGGTCAGTTATATCCACAGATCCATTGACCACAAGCTCCCACAAATCATTTGCAACCTTTACGGTCTTCATCTTCTTTGCCCAAACATAATAATTTTGTCCATTAAAGGATGGTGGTTGCTGCCAACTCTTTCCTACATCTCCAGCCATGTCTCCTATGCAATAAAAAACAAATACCCAGAGAAAACAAATGCCCAAACTCACAAGGATTGAGGGCCAATCATCTCTAATACCACGTAAAGAATATAGACTCACTCTATATTCTGGAAACACACAGGAAAATGAATGCTCTGTAACCAGCAAACAAATAAAATCCCCCAAAAAAAGGTAGAGCATAAAATCGAACAGAACTGGAGATATGCAAGCTTTCTTCTTGCTTCTATTAATCTTAAAATTACTTCTACAACTAAAATAAACTTACAGCTATATGGGGCTACATACAAAATACTTTGAGCTTCTCAAAGCTCTTACAAAATGTCTGGAGCAATCATTGCTCAACAAGACAATATAATTACAACTACTATTGTAAAACCAAGTCTCTGATAAAATAGAGCACTTACAAAAACAAACTAATTTTCTACTGTTGCAAATAAAATACTTCCAAGTCTGTTCTTTTTTTTGAAAGAGTAAAGACATTCTTTCCTTTATAAGTAATTATTGTCCAAATAAGAAATCTTATTTGAACTTATCTTTCAAAGTCCACATAAAATCAGATTTGAAAATATCTTCTCAAAGTCTTCATAAAATCTGATTTACTCTTATCAGCAAAACAGGGGAGAATTAAAAGTCAACAAAAAAGGCTCAAACAATCAGATTTAATTCTGAAAATCCAACAATACATACCAAAATTGTAGATCTCTGAAAGAAACCTCACTTCTAAATCAACTGATCAAAATAAATAAAATAGCAGACAAAAAAAAACAATGGAAACTATTCAAAGTTTTTCCCAAGACACCAGTTTATGCTTTGTTTCCAATAGAAGAGTTTGTCTGTTTTATTGCTGAACTGTATGTATTACAAGAATACTTTCATTGACAGCATGTAGCATGGTATTGAACTGAAATCAAACTACAATTTGCAAACTAGAGTTATTCTAAAACCCTACGTATGGGCGTGCTTTATTCCATTATCTAAAATGCTCTGAAGCTAAATAGTCTAAAGCCGTGTTGTATGAAGTTGAGCATTAGACTTCAGATAATGACAACGCTGAATAACATTTAGTACTATTCCAACCATGAAGCCTCCAAATTTTTACTATTGGAAGGTAGGTTTAGAGAGTGTGATACAACTGTTTTATGTCACAATGTATTTATACTATTCTTTTCTGCCATTCTGTAGTTGAAGAATTGATTTATGTTTCCCAGGTTACAATTGTTTGCTTCTATACATTTCCTCACCTCTCTTTTTCATGGTAGATGGAAATGGATGATAGTAGGAGTTGTGCCCAAGAGCTGATGCTCACCAATTTGCTCCCTCTCCTTGCATACATGTTTTTAAGTTTATTCTTTCAATCTTGATGCTTGAAAGATATATTTTTTGCGGAGTGTTGGAACTCAAGCATGCAGTAGGACTCTGAAATATTTTCTCATATAAACTCAAAATGCAAATTCTTGATGCTTTTGGTGAATGGAATTGAATTTGAAAACATGATACCTAGTGAACTAAGGTGGTTAGAATAAGGTCTCGTAGCTCTTCTTACCAATATCTATGGTGGGGGTTTTGGCCATGATGAATCCAAGAATAAAATTTTTACACATGTTTATTCCCTAGGCCAACCATGAAACAGATCTTGGTTGTGTAGTGAGTCATTTAGGATATGTCACATTATCACCCCAAATGTTTCAGAGAATTTACAAGTACTTCAATAAGATGTAACCATTAGAAATGTTTTAAAAAACCATAATAAAATGATTAAATTAAAATGAAAAAATGGACAGCTAGTGAGAAACAACACAGATCTGTGCTTAATACCTGCAACCTTTGAACCTCACTTATGATAGGACTGACTGCAATGATCATCTCCTTCAGTCCTTTCAATTCTTCGATGCCTGATATACTCTGCATCTTTGGACATGTTGTAATGATAATGGTCTCCAAGAAAATTAATTATTCAATGCCTTGTATATTCTGCAATGTTGGACAACCCACAATGAACATTCTCTTCAACTCCTTTAATTATTTAAAATAAGTCACATCCTCTAGCTCTAGACATTCCTCAATCGAGATTCTCTTCAATCTCTTCAATTGTTTAATAGCTTTTATACTCTTCAGCTCCAGACAATAAGTGATCTAGATCGTCTTCAATCTAGATGCTAGATGAAAGTTCTTTATCCAAAGACAACTAACATTATGCAATGACATTTTCCTAAGTGATTCTTAGAAAATTAACTATTTAAGTTTTGAGAATATAAAATTTTAATGATGTCTATGATTGGAGATTCTTTTCCCATGTGCTTTATTTTCATCTAAAATATAAGACTTTCAGGATAATTTCAAACTTACTTTTAAGTTTTATCTCATATTTCAGATAGCTCATCTGCTTAGATGTTTGATAGGCTTATATTGAATTTCTATTGTTTTAATCATAAAGAAAAATAATTTTTGCAGATACCTTGCATCTCTATTTTGAGATTTTACTTTGTTTCCTAATAACTTAGAAAATATTCACTCCCTTAACCTTCTACAACAACAAAGTTGTTATTGTTTTAAATGTTGAACCTTCTACCTAGAGGATTAGTAGCTTGTCTTGATGACATTGTTGAACTATTGTTTTAACATGTTGAATCTTCTACCTAGAGGGTTAGTAGCTTGTCTTTATGATTATCTAATTTTGTTTCAAAATGAGTGATTTGGAGTTTCTATCAGGCAGGGCTAGTAGATTGTCTTTATATCTTTTTCCTTGTTTTATTTCAAATTAGCAATATGTTGACGGGACTTTGTGACTAGGTCCGCTAACAGATGTAAGTTGTCACCAGGTACTGGGGCACTGGCCAACTTCGCCTATAAAGGTTGTCCAGGGAAATGAGATTCCCTAAGCCTCTAAGCACGTAAGAGTCAAGTCTCAACAGTGCGGGGCTCAGTTGGGAGATGTGACTATTTTTTGAGGGGGATAGCTGGTTACCTTCAACTCATCAACTCTGGGGATTCAAGTAAATGGGGTTTCCTCCAAGCATGTTCTCACTTAACAAACAAACTTAAAAAGATCATGCAGAGTTAGAAAGATTTCATCTACATATAGTTATACTAGACATTCAAAACATCGACAATGATCTAACGCACTACACTAAATACCAAAGAAATATACAACCATCAGCTTATATTTTATCAGTAGCAAAGAAAGGAGGTCGTTAATCTACTTTAAGCATTAGAGAAAAAGACATGAAGAACATAAAGCATAAAATACCGTCAACCCAGAAGACAGAGTACCAACAACATCATTGAGAGAACCCTTCCTTTTGCATTAACATCCTTCCAACAAGCACTGGTGCATGGTACAATGATAAATTCCAGGGAGCATTTAACTACCAAACTTAAAACAATGGAGCATTGAGCTCTGCAACTAGGAAATGAGAAAACTGCTTTGCTATTAACTGTGGATTGCAAAATCATCAATTTTTTTGACCCTTTAAATGAGGTGGGACTTATTATTTATATACATCTTTTGACCTAACCCTAACCCTAACTTATTTTATACTTTTACAATAAAATACATTATCTGGTGGCCGGTACTACCTGCACCATGTTACAAAATGCCTCAAGACAGAAAGGCCTGACATTTCAGAAGAATAAGACAAGAGAGATGGAGTGGAAGAATCGACCTTGAGAAGAGAGCCAGGAAGGAGAAAGAAGAAATCCAATCCCCTGGGGATCAAGGCAACATGCCTCATAAATGGGAAAGCGATGCCCTATCTTCGATGTGCCAGGTGTATCTCTGAAGCGATGCCTTGGGAAGAACATCTGTCAAAAACTTCCCGTCAAGCTGATGTGACTTGTTGTAGTTCCCCATCCTCTGACAACCTTTATTAATGTCTTGAAAGTGACCGGTCGGCATTGGGAACTAAAACATGGGTCACGTGAAGAATTTAAATATGTGGGATCCAAAATTCTGAGATACGGGGACTTGGGTTCCAAAACAATAAAGAATACAAAATATGATGTCAAGCTAAATTCTCCCAGATCCTGAGAACTTTATTGACTTATATTTTCTCCCAAGCCTCTAACACTTGGCTAATGCTCTCTTCATCTATGCTTTAGATGCTATCCCACCTACTACGGACAACCTCCATTGCCTCCTCAACCTCTCCATCCCTGTTCCGAAGTTCGTTGACCATCTTGATGGTGTCATCCGACCGAATCATGGTCTTTGACAAATGGGACAACCTGCCTTGATCAAAATCTCCACCCGATGGATACAGGGATTCCATCCTTTCATCAAAATTGTTGAGGACATAGCCCTTCGGGGTACATGTTCTAGTGGTGAAGGGATCAACTTGCGATACCCCAACTACGAATGTTTTGAATAAATCCAAGGGATATTAGGCAGCCATTAGCTTTTCCTTTAAGGTCTTAACTAGTTCCTTGCAAGCCTCAATTTTGAGGGAAATTATGGAGTACTGGACCTGGAGGGAATCATATGATTCTTCTCCCAAAATTTCAGACTCTGTGGCAACCTCTTCACCAATGCTACAGATCTCCTCCACCCCGGCCTTCCATTTTTCACATTTTTTTAAGTCTAACTCCCATACCTAAGCGGAGCTTCTTGCGTGGCTAAGGGAGAGATCTACCCTATAAAAGTCTTGGAGGGACACAGCTAGAAATTATCTCATCGCCATTATTTTCTTGGTTTCCCAGCCATCCACTGCTTGTACCTTTTTCTTCATCATGCGCAGTGAGTCCACGTCACCCTATGCAAGAGGCAATCTGGAAGAAGGGGTTCCGGGGTGAACTTCGGCCAAGGGCCATGTTAGTTCTGCCAGAAGTGCGAGGAGATTGGCATTTGTCTCTCTTTCATCTTGCAACTTCTGGCCCTGTTTGCATATCGGGCCTCTATAGCCTTGGTAGCCTCTTTCAACAAGTTCAATTCTCCTTGCTTGTCTCTTTTCCCCAGCTCGACCTCTGTTATATTATATTCTTCAGGCCTCGCAGCAGTAGCATCTTTATTTTCTAGGGGTGTTGCAATGATCGCAACGGTGCTGCCTACTAGGTTGGTCCAGAGAGTATGGTCCACTCATGCCCTTTTGGGCTTCTTTGTCTTAGCATTTCTGGGCATCATTTTGGCCAGTGATAGAGGAGTGCCCATAGTCACTACCAGAGCTTTTCTTCTCTTGGTTTCTATCAGCTATTGGGGTGGCTGGGGCAGCCTTGCTGCCAATTCCTGTTCATTAAGATCCATTTCCGAATCCGACAGTGCATTCCTTGAGTCTACATTATCCTCGGGCTCCTTTTCCTGCTCCTGTTCTGGCTCCTATTCTGACTCCTATTCAGGCTCCTATTTTTTTTTAGTTTCTTGTTCTCCGAAATCCTTTGTATTTTTTGTCATGCTTGCGTCCTCTACAAAATCACCCAGAATCTTTTCTCTAATCTCAATTTTTGTATTCTCAGGGACTTCATCTTCCCTGGTGTTATCAAAAACCTCTTCATTTTCTTCTGAGACCTCCTGGTCCATTGGTTGGTGCTGCTCTTGGGCCTTACTGGCCTCATCTACTTCAACATTCTCCTCCTCTATTGGGACATCCTCCGGAGGTGGGTGAGGTTGTTGGCCAAAGTTCAGCAAGGTGGCAGCTATTACAACCTAACCGAATGTCCTTCGAGACATTTGGTCACCCAAAGTTTCCAAAGGCACCTAGACTTTGATGGTCAGAGGTATGGTTGTTCCCTAGGGTCTAGGTTCTCCTCCCATCTGTGGTTCAAGTGTAGGTTGCCTTGGAAAATCTTTGGACCCCTGGACCGGTATCTTTTCCTGCTTATACCCTGTTTGAGTTTCTCCCTGAGCCTCTTGCTCAGATGCATCTTCTTCTTCAGGAACTTCCTTTTCTTTAGGGGCCTCTTCTTTATCTTGAGCCTCAATTTCCTTCACTGTAGTATTAATGCCTTTCCATATCTCTAGAAGCTCCTCCACCGAGAAGGTGTCATCAAAATTATCGTGCGGCAGAGAGGAGTCTGAGATATCCTCAATTTCGAGAAAATCTAAACTTACATCCATCGGAGGCTTCTCAGGCATACCAAGGACGATGCTTGGTGTGGGGGTCACAACTATTTTCTTTTTCCTTATAAGAGAAGCCCCGGTGTCCAAAATGTTGGAAGACTCTACCTCACCAAAAGTCTGCCTATTCATTATCGCTGCCAACGAAGGGGGTCCTGTTGAGCGAGAAGATGGCATTGGGGTGATTGGGAGGCCGACAGCCACCTGCATGCTGATTTATTGGCTGGCCAACTTTTCCACCTCCATTTGATCATATAAATTTTCCATTAGAAGTGTGGGAATTTGAGGGGATGCCTTGGGCACCAAGACTCCCTCCTTTTCTTTTCCTTTTCTCACACTCGCTTCTGTGGGCATGGAGGACGAAGAAGGACCGGCACCGGCTGAAGAAGGGATGGTCTTCTTAACTGCTGCTTTCATGCGGGTGATTTTAGGGGAAACCCGGGAAAAATACTTGTGACTTGCTTCTATGATGGGGTGGCATACCCCTCCAATCATTAAATCCTACGGAGTGGCCCAATCTACTGGAGGGAGGTTTTATTTGTCTAGCCCCTGTCCCTTGTATGCCAGATCTTCTAGTGGCCCGCTGTCATTGAAACCCTTCAGGAAAGTCTAAAGGTCTAGCACCTCCATGAGCCCTTTGCTCATTCTTGTATGTTTCTGGGCCCTGAAATCAAAGCTATCCTGGAAATCCGCTCAGAAGTCCTCAATGTCCTCGTTGTGCAGGGGGAATGCCCTAGGTAATGCGACGACAATCTTGCCGCGGGGATCATAATTATTTTGGGCATGGTTGAATTCAACCAGCCCCAATCCTTTTAAGTCATTATCTGCCTCCTGAGCTGTAGCGAGGCTGCATGTGGAAGCCCCACAAGAAAAGGGGAATGAGACATTTACGACCTTCTTCACTGTGAAGAAGGCATGCAGATCCATCATCTGCCTATAGAATTCTAAAAGAATAATCCTATCCCTGCAATACCGGGGAAGGAGGTAGGGCTTCCCGTTGAAGCCTGTCACCCTGATGTATGTATGGCACTTGAATTGAATAAAATACTGGCCATAAGAATTGACTAGTTTCATTGCCGCTTTTGAGAGGTGGTACTCGAAATCTTGGGTAAGTGTAAGAACATTGTGGTAAATGAAGGCATCATTTACCCAATAGAAATTCTTGAAGCTGAGCTCCCACTGCAATTGGGGATAATGATCCCAAGGTGTGACCTATCCTGGGCCATTCCTGAGCTCTCCAACTACTCCTAGGACGTAAAAAGTTGGCCTTTGTTGTGCTAATGCGCACAACACATATGAAGTCATATAGAATTGCGAATTTTGGGCGACGGTCTTCATTTGCGTATCTACATGATTTGATATAATTGTCACCCAATTGAAAGTCATGGTGTGTTTTTTTATGCAATATAATAAATAATACATCCACGTCGATAATTCCCAGGCATGGGGCCATCCGAAGATTCTGCACAAAAATATTATGCCCGCTTGAATGGGCTCCTTGAAATTCCCGTGTGGAATTTCCAATTTCATCCTTTTATAGTCTCGCTTTGGAGACTTCAACCAATGATTATTGAGTGGTTTCCGAGAAATGATCTCGGCCTCACCGAATTCCTTGAGTGAGCTGGCCCTGGTGATTACCGCGGACCCTTTGAACTATGCAATTCTAAACCAGGAAACAAAGGTGGGGGCGTCCAAGGTGATGATTGTAGCAGGATATTGCAGCGGCCGGGGCTCTAGAAGCAAGAATGAGTGAGTGGCTGGATTATACAATACCGCCAGCTACCTTATAAGCTCAGGTGCTTGAATCGTGCATGGAACTGTTTTGGCCTTGATAATGCCAGAGGCAACTAGGAAAGTGGCAATCTTATCCCCCTGTCCCTTTAACCTGTAAGTGGTCTGGATAAGACCCTGTAATTTGACCCAACTCCCAGAGTCTAGATCTGTTATTTCATGAACTTTTGATTCTATCTTGGACCCTGCAACACCTCCATCCTTTGGATACTTGGAGGTCAGAGGAAATTTTTCCAACATCCTTTCAATCTTTGATTTTGTGGCTACCCGGGTGGAGGTAGTTGCTAGCTCCGGGCTATCAGGATGTGACAAATCATCAGACATTTTAAATTAACTTATCAACCACTTGCAAGACCAAAAAACCGTCAGGTCACATATAAACACAAATTAAAACTCCAAAAAATTCTCCACCAGTCCGCACCTGTCAAGCAAATGTTAGCACCTACGTCAAAAGTTCCAGAGTATCTAAAAATGAACACGACTTAAGCATTCCGGAGTATGCGGACATGGTGAAAAGGAAAATTAGGAGACAAGATACCACTGGGAGTCCAGAGTCTGAATGAACTAGCCATTGCCAATGTGACTGGAAACAAGCCGTACTCTAGTTGACGTGCGCTGGCACGTAGGAAAATGGTAGGCGGCGTAAAGACATTTATGGCATTGATTATGACAAGTGGGCCATCACAGGGAAAAATTGAATGCCAGATTGGATGCATTTTAAATGTTATACATGGGAAATTAATCCCGCCATTAATGTGACAAGACAGAGGAGAGAGAAAGTTGCCATGGTTCAAACCAGCAAGGTGTCGAGTTTGAACTGTGGTGACTCTGTCTTGTTGAGCTCTATTTTGTTGGATAAAATATATGATAGAGTGTGAAGAACTCACAAGCTCTATGGAATATACAAAGCACGTATATACATAATATACATAAAAAGTATAGGAGGGCCAAGGGTCGAAGTTTATACACATAAGATATAGAAAATATACATTAGTTACAACAATATACAACCAAAATGGAACGCAGAGAAACTACCCTAAAAGAAAATTAAAATGTACAGACATATACATTATCTTACATCTGCATAGAGGGCGGACAACCCTCTGGTAGAGCTGACCCACCAATGGGTGGCAGACCAAGCAACAGGAAATGTAGGCAAAAACAAAACAAAGCAAAGGCAAAACGAATGAAAACAAGACAAACCAACACGAAAAAAACAGAGAGCGAAGGAAACAACCAGAAACACCAACCTCAAATTTGAAGAATGGCGAAGGGAAGAAGCACAGACTTCTCTGCAATAACTTTAACCTCCAATGCCAAGAATAGATACCAAAGATCAATTCATCATTGTCCACTAAGCTCAGAGAAACTCACACTCAAATGCACTCAAATTGCCAAAGAATCGCTTTGAACTCTAAGTGTTTTTAGTCATGGTAACTATGAAAATGGCATGTAAATCTTATTTATACCCAAGGTAAAAAGCAAGTTACCTTCTCTCTATGAACTCTAGAATAGGCAAACCTTTAGACTCTAGGCCCAGGAATTCCAAATAGCCATGTATTCTTACAAGAAGAAGACATCATGCTAGAGAATCCTGGAGTGCAGTATCTGGCTTCTGGAAAGGAAACAACCAACTCCGGAATCGGGTCCCAGAGACGCGAATGACAAAAAAAAAAAAAAAAAAACCCTCCAGGAAGAAAAACCTGGAGAAGGAAACAAAAGAAATAAGGGAAAAGAAAACAAGGCAAGAGCTGAAAGTAAAAAAAACGGGGGGGGACCCAACATTTTGCACACAAAATATAGGGATGGGTATGCAGGGCATAAAAAATGGTGACTATCTTAGATGAATGCCTTAGCACATTTGAGAACCAGAGAATCTCTGGTTAGATAAACCGGAACAAATCATTACTCAAAGCATCTTTCTTGCAAGGTGTGAAATGTCTGAGAAAATTCGGCCATACGCAATTCAATCCATGATCCTTTCATTAGTTGTGAGGTGTGTGCTTTGGAAGGAAGTCAAGTTGATGACCTTTGGGAGAAGCAAAGAAGAGGCAGTAAGTATACTAAACCCAAAGTCATCAATTTTTCTTGTTTCTTCCGGATACCAGAGTTTCATCCCATTTTTTTTTGTTATTTTATTCTCTTCCAGGTGGGAGGGGGGTACTTCTTTCACCATTAAGATTAAGCTTAGATAAATTCAATGGTGGTACTTCTTTCACCCCTCCACCCACCTTAATTTTCTGAATGGGGAAGAAAAACTTCAGACCCGGAAAGAATCTCTAAAAGTGCAGACGTGGGTCAATCAACCAGTGCAGCTACTCTCAGTGGATCCGATTTATTGTCCCTTTAAAATTTGTATTTTAACTGATTAATGGACTTCTGGGGATAAATCCGATGAAGACTACTCATAATTTTCCACCAAACTTGCAAAATAACTCTGCAGACCAGACCAATTCCACCATGCTAACAATAGATTCTAAGTTCACCGACATGACAAAGGTATTCTCCTAGAGACCAGATGTTATGCGAAGCATACTAGCCTATGAAAGGGGAGAAAAACACTAGGAACCCAAAAAAGAAAATGAAAGAAACAAAGGCCAAGATAATAGAAGAAAAGGGACAGTCCCAGAGGAAGGCCAGCCAAACTATTTACAAAGCAAGGCACCCCCAAATGAGGACACCGGGAAAGAAATATTTACAAGCAAGAAGATTTACATATAATACAACTCTGGGCAAATCTGCCTTATTCGAAGTAATGTTTGAGAAACTTTCCATTGACAGGCAATGAGACGGGTTCTCCAGTCATGGTATTAAGGTGATAGGTATTTTCCCCATAGATCTCTAAGATTAAGTATGGTCCAAGCCAGAGCCGTTGGAACTTGGTGTGCTTTCCTTTCTTTTCTTGGGATTTATCCCACAAAAGGACCAAGTCCAAAATCTGAAAGGCCTTGTATTGGGCTTTTCGGTCAAACCATCATTTTACCACTGTTTGGTGAACACAAAATGTTCAAGGGCTGTGTCACATTGTTCTTCCATCCACACCAGATTCAGGAGCCAAACCTCCATAATATTATCTTGGTTGTTGAATTCCTGCATGAATTGTAAAACTAGGATCTGTAAGTTAATCGGGAATACTGGATTCTGGCCATAAACTAGATGGAATGGGGATGTTCCTAGGGTGGCCTTAATTCAAATGTGATCCACCTAGAGGGTGAGTCTTAGCTTTTGGTGCCAGTCCTAGGGATTCTGTTCTAACAGGTGTTTGATCACTTCAAGTAAATTTATTTTTGTTGATTTAGCAACACCATTCCCGTGGGGGTAATAGTTGCTGGAGAACTTCAGAGTGATCTTCTGGTCATAGATCCATTTGAGTAGTTGTGCTGAAGAAAATTCTAGACCATTGTCACACACTATAGAAAAGAGCATTCCAAAACTCGTGACAATGTTTTCTTCCAGGAATTTGATAACTATATCTGTCGTGTTGTTTTTGCAAGGTATGGCTTCAGACCACTGGGTGCAGTAATCGGTTGTAGTTAGGATGTATCAGTGGTTGGAAGATGAGTTAGGGTTGATTTTATCAATAAATTCAAATTCCCATTGGGCAAAGGGTCTAGCTTCGAACACCGGCTGCAAGGGCATAGTCGGGTTACGCTCACGATGTGTCATGGTTTGGCAAGTATGGCACTTCTGGATGTGACTGTAGAGATATTTAAATATGTAGGTCCAATAGTATCTAGCCTGAAGGATTTGATGGGTAGTGGCATCACCTGAGCCATGCCCGGTCCTAAACTGCCCATGAAATTCTTTAGTTGTTTTTGTAGCTTGGTCCCTGTCGATGCACCGAAGGTACACTCCCTCATAATTCCTGCGGTAAAGCATGGAGTTTTTGATCATGAAGTGGGTTCTTTTCATCCATAGGGCATGATGTTTTTTGGGAGGCAACCCCTTCGTGCATCTTTTATTTAACAATAAGTACACCAGATCTATGTACCACGGGTCTCGAGTGATAGACTCCACTGTGTATGTTTGACATTCTATGTGGGGAGTCTCTTCTGCCATCACTTGACTTAGTCCCTAGCCTCAGACTATCTTCATGGGCTGCATTTATAAGTCATATTCTTGGAGGATGGCCATCCATTTCCCCTGTCTTTAACCCAATTCACTCTACATAAGTAGAGATTTCACATCTTGGTCTGGGATGATAGCATGCACCTTTCTCCGAAGAATGTAATGCCAGAATTTCTTCATGGCGCGAATAAGAGCAAAGGCCTAATTTTCCAATGATGAATACCAAAATTTGACGCTCTTGAAGGGGGAGCTCATAAAATCTATTGGTCATTCTTCCCCTTCAACCTTTTGGGTCAATATCACCGTGGTAGAATGCGGCGAAGCAAAGGAGTAGATGTAAAATGGGAGGGAGTAGTCTAGACTAGCCAGGACCCATGCCTCCGCTATTGTATGTTTAATCTGGGAAAATTCCCACTTTTCTTCAGGAATCCACTCAATTTTTGTGTCTTTCTTCATCATCTCATTGAGTGGCTTCACGATTTCAGCGAATCTAGTGATGAACCACCGAACAAAGTTGATCTTTCCAAAGAAAGATTGCATCTCTTTCTTTCCGTAGAGAATTTGCAGATTTAGCAGTGCTTCAACTCGCTCTAGGTCAATGGATATACCATTCTCAGAGATAATATGCCCAAGTAGCTTCCCTTCAGTGACCCCGAATATGTACTTCTTGGGGTTAAGGGATATTCCATACCGGGGAAATCTCTCACAGATCTGGGTGAGGTGGGCGGAATGGTCATGCCTGTCCCAGGAAAAGATGGTCAAATCATCCATGTAGATGATTATGCACCGATTCACAAGGCCCTCAAATGCAATGTCCATGGCCTTCTGAAATGTGGCCCCTACATTAATCAAGCCAAAGGGCGTCCTCTGATATGCAAATATCCCCCACTTGGTGGTGAATGTTGTTTTGTCTCTATCTTCATACTTAACCATAACTTGGTTGTAACCAGAGTATCCATCCAAGAAGGACATCATTTGGGATGCATTCACTATCTGTAACACCTCATCCAACAAGGGGAGAGGGTGGTTATCTTTCTTGGAGGCTCTATTCAAGTTTCAAAAATCCACGCAAAGACAAATTTCACCACTCTTCTTTCTAATAGGGACCAAATTGGCAATCCACGTAGTATGCTGGATTGGAAAGATTATCCAGGCTGACAATAGTTTTTCCACCTTCTGATGAATCATAGACTCAATCAGCGGGTTGACTGGTCGTTTCTTTTGCTAGAAAGGCTTAGCATCAGATTTTAGTGGTGTGGTATGAGTCATAATGGATGCGTCGTATGTTTTCAAATCCTCATACCCCCATGCGATCACGTCTATGTATTCTCAGAGAACCAAAAGAATCTTGTCCTTCTCTGTAGGGGAGTAGGAGGTACCCATGTGTATCATCTTTTCTTCACCAGGCTGGCCAATGTTCACTTTCTCAAATTTTCCTCCCTCAGAGGAGGATGATATCTTTTCTTAGCCCCGAGGGTCCAAATCAAAGATTTGTTCAAGCGTGACCATCCCCTTCGAGATGGTGTTGGTAGGTAGCTCCATGATCTCATCATCTTCATCACCCTGCCCAGTGTCATTATGGTTTCATTCCTCCACTATCTGGTCTTCAAAAACACCAACATTGGCCATGAAGGCTAGGATATGCTGATCGTCCTCAAAGACCTAAAAGTGGGTGACATTATCTTGAATGGACAGGGTGGGGATCATCTCAACGTAAAATCTCTAGATTTGTGAGCTGTCCATGGGTTCAAGTTTGCTGGCAGAAAAAGAAAGGGCATCTGGGACATAGTTCTATCGCCGAAGAATAAGATCAATTCCAAAGGCATCAAAATCTTCAATAAGGCTCCATGCCTGATTGCGGTATGTAGCCAGCCTCTTATCATGACACGTGTACTGACTCTGGACTTGTTTGAAAATCAACTCTGAATCACCCAGGGCCCGGAGGTGAGTGATTCCTTTCCTCAATGCAAATAGGATTCCAAGGACCAAGGCCTCATACTCTGTAACATTGTTTGTGCAGTTGAACTATAGTCTATAGGATGCGGGGAAGGATTTCCCTTGGGGGTTTATTAATTCTACTAAGGCCCCACAACCTTGTTTGGATCGAGACCCATCAAACTTAAGGGTCCACAAATCATTGCTTGTCGCCTGGAGCTGGGGAGATGGAACAGTCTTTGGATTATTTTTGGGAGACTTAAGAGGAGTTTCCTCCCACACTGATGGTGGAAGGGTGAGGTTTTCCTCTGGAGGGGTTTGGGTTTGAGATCCCTGGAGAAATGGCACTAAAGAAGTGCTTCTAGTAGGGATACTAGGTTGCGGGGAATCACGTTCATTCTCTTTGTTCTGGAGGGCGTCAATGTGCCAGGTAGGGACAGAAAGACAAGCCTCACACTCTAGCTCTGAATGCTTCTGATAATGTATACGGAACCAAGTGTCAGACAAGAGTGTAGCGGGTGTCACTGTGGCACCCTGAGAGTAAACCTCAACCCTCCACTTTTCTTCTAGGTCTTGGATTCTCTATAGAACTATGGGATACTCTCCTGGGGTGAAATCAAACGTTAAGATTTCAAGGGGTTGGTACACCCCAGGGGAAGTCTTTGAGAATAATACCTCGTTAACCCTCCATACTTCGGTAAGGGCCTGCTTCATTTAGGGCTCACTTTCAACCTGAATCTTGTTTGATTCTCCTTCCCAAGGGAGCCATAGGTGGGAGAAGTCAGTCAAAAAGTATCCGTTCATGGACTTAGACCAATTATGACTTAATAACATCCCATAGGTCTCTGGGATGTCCACCACCTAGATATCAATTATGCTGGCTATTTTGGGGTCCTGGATGAGCTGTATCTGGACATTATTCAATTCACCCACCATTTTCACAGTAGTTTATCCAACTGGATTACTGCACCATTAGATGGGGTGGGTTAGAATCTAAGCTCCTAGCATATGGATAAGGGCATGATGTTACCCGAAGCTCTAGAATCTACTAGGTAGTTGTGTATATTTTTGCCTTGTATGTTTAGGCCTAGTAGGAATGGAGGATCTTCATTATTTCCCTGGAAGATGGCCGCATTGGCGTCCTAAAAAGAGATAGTCTTGGGTGGGCAACTGACAGCTTCTGGGTTTCCCAAGAGTTTCAGAAGAGACTTCTTCTGCTTGGGATATTTTAGCAAAATCTCCATCAAGGTCATGGAGGTGGTGGTTTGTTCTAATGCCTTTGTGATGTCAAACCTTCCTCCTGGGAATTGGTGGCTTCCCTCGGCCAGGTACTTTTCTTGGTTAGAGTTAGAACCTTTTAGAGGGATAGGGTGGTTAGTTATATTATCCTGGGGAGGAGTGTCCTTGGGAGGTGTTGGCGTGTAACTAGTCCTTTACCAGCCTAGCTCTGAATATGTAAGGAACCTGTGGGTTGGTGAAGTCATTGGCCTCAAAGGCTGGAATCGACTCATCAAAAAATCCTTGCAGTTCAGATTCTTCTTTGTCTTCTCTGATAGATCTGAAGAAGATGGTCTCATAGGTGAATGCACCATGAGTTAGCTCTTGCATAGGAGGTTCTAGGGGAGTAGGATCAGATGCTTGTTGTCTGTGCAGCTGGGAAATCATGATGACCTTCTCCAGTGTGGCACAGTTTACCTCATTGTGGGAGCTTATGTCATGTAATCTACACCAATTAGTCATCGGCTGGAAGTCTCTGACTGGTGTGAAATGGGATGGTCCAGCACCATTCTGATTGGTGTTTTGGTTCGGAGGTAGACCTCTGATGTTTGCATTGTTGTTCCATTATTGTTGGTTGGGCCAAGGCCCATTCTTGAAGTTTCTTCCCCCGACATTTTTGTTTCGTTGGCCGGAGAAAATATTCCCTCTTTGGAAATTGGAATTCTGGGGTGCATAGGACCTTGCCTTCAGTTGACCCATGTCCACAGTCAGGGTAGACAACATCCGCTAGAGGGATTCAACCTCGACATTCAACTAAGTGTTTGCATCATAGTGTGACGATTGTTGTTGTTGGTTCCCTGGGAAGGAAGCAGTGTTTGTCAGAGTCGAGGGTGGCAGTCCTCCAGCCGTGGATGACTCGAAGAAAGGCACTCTGGGTGGTTGGGTCTGCGGTTGTTGTGTCTGCTGTGGCTGGTTCCAAGGGAAGGATTCCAGACCTGATATTGTCTGAGTCTGCAATGGATACGTACCAGGCCTACTGGTCTATTGCCGATGGTGGGGGGGTCATGGCCATCGAGGGGGTACCCATTGCTAGATTGGGGTTAAATCCCCTGGCATAAGGAGTTCCATCGAAGATCATGTTAAATGGCGTGCTCTGCCCAATCCCGCCTGGGGATTTGTTGAGGCTGCGGGATAGCTCCAAGGCTAGGTTATAGACTTTTGCCAAAGTACCATGGTCGCTCGCATTGAGATAGGTCTGGATGGTTACTTCTGCGGATGGGATGAAGGGACCCATGCACTGCTTCAGGGCACGTTGGAACCAGCGATTGAATGCTGCAAGGGGTTCATTTGGTTCCTTCTTGATGGAAATGAACTGGCTATGGGACCAAACTGGGTCCACGTGTATGCGAAAGGTGGCCAGAAAGGCATCTTCCATGTCCTGCCAACTGTTGATGGAGTTGGCGGCAAGATTGAGGTACCAGTTCAATTCGTTCTATCCCAGGGACAGAGGCAACATCTGGGTCACAATGTCTTGATATTGGATCCGGTGTCATTTCATTGCATCTTTGTATACCTGTAGATGCCTTTTTGTGGTTTGTGAGCCTAAGTGCTCATATTGGGGACAAATATTTTTGGGGTGTTGGGGTAAATTGTTGGCTACACCCAAAAAAGTTCCCATTGGGGACCCGGTATTTCAAAAATAAGTAGTCATTGGGGGAGTTGGATTTTTATTAGGTTGAGTGTTAATCCCCAGGATTGTCTGGGGGGCTTGGTTAGTATGGGGTACGCTTGATCCCCAGACAATGGTGGCTATTTTGATTTTTTGGGTCCGTTTCTTTCGAGCAGGAGGCTCGAGTTCCACAAACCTTCTAGGATTGGGGGCTGATCTAAGGACTCTTTCAAATCTCATTGGGGAGAAAGAACCAATCCCACTGAAGGCTTGAATCCTATAAATATGGCTTGGGGAACCCTCAGGCGGTGTAAAATCAAAATCCTAAGAGGGGGACGAGTTCATGCCCTCCTAGCGCCAGTTTCTGTTGACAGGACTTTGTGACCGGGTCCGCCAACAGATGTAAGTTGTCACTGGGTACCGGGGTACCGGCCAACTTTGCCTATAAAGGTTGTCTAGGAAAATGAGATTCTTTGGGCCTCCAAGAACGTGAAAGTTGAGTCTCGACAATGCGGGGCTCAGTTGGGAGATGTGACTATTTTTTGAGGGGGATAGCTAGTTATCTTCAACTCATCAACTCTGGAGATTCAAGTAAATAGGGTTTCCTCCAAGCATGTTTTCACTTAACAAATAAACTTAAAAAGATCATGTAGAGTTAGAAAGATTTCATCTACCTATAGTTATGCTAGATATTCAAAACATTGACAATGCTCTAACGCACTACACTAAATACCAAAGAAATATACAACCATCAGCTTATATTTTATCAGTGGCAAAGAAAGGTGGTTGTTAATCTACTTTAAGCATTAGAGAAAAAGACATGAAGAACATAAAGCATAAAATACCATCAACCTAGAAGATAGAGTACCAACAACATTGAGAAAACCATTCCTTCTACATTAACATCCTTCCATCAAGCATTGGTGCATGGTACAATGATAACTCCCAGGGAGCATTGAGCTCTGGAACTAGGAAATGAGAAAAGTGCTTTGCTATTAACTATGGACTGCAAAATCATCAATTTTTCTGACCCTTGGAATGAGGTCAGACTTATTATTTATACACATCTTTTGACCTAACCCTAACCCTAACTTATTTTATACTTTCACAATAAAATATATTATCCGGTGGCTGGTACTACCTGTACCACGTTACAAAAAGCCTTGAGATGGAAAGGCCTGACATGTCAGAAGAATAAGACAAGAGAGATGGAGTGGAAAAATCAGCCTCGAGAAGAGAGTTGGGAAGGAGAAAGAAGAAATCCAATCCTCGGGGATTGAGGCTACATGCCTCATAAATGGGAAAGCGGCACCCTATCTCTAATGCACCAGGTGTATCTCTGAAGCAGCGCCTTGGAAATCCATCTGTCAAAAACTTCCTGTCAAGCTGACGTGCCTTGTTGTAGTTCACCATCCTCTGACAACCTTTATTACTATCTTGAAAGTGACCGGTTGGCATTGGGAACCGAGACATGGGTCACGTGAAGAATTTAAAAATGTGGGATGTGGAACTCCAGGATCCGGGGACTTGCATTCCAAAAGAATAAAGAATACAAAATATGATGTTAGGCTAAATTCTCCCAGATCTAGAGAACTCTATTGACTTATATTTTCTCCCAAGCCTCTAACACTTGGTTAATGCTCTCTTCATCTATGCTCCGGATGCTATCCCACCTACTATGGATAGCCTCCATTGCCTCCTTAATCTCTCTGGCCCTGTTCTGAAATTTGTTCACCATGTTGATGGTGTCATGCGACTGTATCATAGTCTTTGACAACTGGGACAACCTACCTTGTTCAAAATCTCTGCCCAATGGATACAGGGAATCCATCCTTTTGTCAAACTTGCTGAGGCCATAGTCCTTCAGGGTACACATTCTGGTGGTGAAGGTATCAACTTGCGATACCCCAACCATGAATTTTTTGAATAAATCCAAGGGATATTGGGCAGCTGTTAGCTTTTCCATTAAGGTCTTAACCAGTTCCTTGCAAGCCTCAATTTTGAGGGCAAGTCTGGAGTACTGGACCTGGAGGGAATCATATGATTCTTCTCTTAAAATGCTAGACTCTGTGGCAACTTCTTGGCTAATGTTGCAGATCTCCTCCAACCTGGCCTTCCATTTTCCAAAATTTTCTAAGTTTAACTCCCATACCTGCGTGGAGTTTCTTGTGTGGCTAAGGGTGAGATCTACCCTGTAAAAGTCTGGGACAGATGCCACCAGAAACTCTCTTATCACCGTTATTTTCTTAGCTTCCCATCTGTCCACTGCTTGCACCTTTTTCTTCATCATGCGCAGTAAGCCCACATCGCCATGTGCAACTGGCAATCCAGAAGAAGGGGTTCCAGGGTGAAATTCGGCCAATGGCCATGTTAGTTCTACAAGAAGTGTGAGGAGATTGGCATTTGTCTCTCTTTCCTCTTGCAACTTCATGCCATGTTTTTCATACCGGGCCTCTATAGCCTTGGTAGCCTCTTTCAGCAAGTTCAATTCTCCTTGCTTGTCTCTTTTCCCCAGCTCAACCTCTGTTATATTATAGTCTTCAGGCCTTGTGATCGTTGCAACTATATTTTCCGGGGGTGTTGCGATGACTGCAATGGTGCTACCTGCTGGGTTGGTCCAAAGAGTATGGACCACTTGTGCCCTTTTGGGCTTCTTTGTCTCAGCATTTTTGGCCATCATTTCGGCCAGTGATAGAGGAGCACCCGTAGTCACCACCGAAGATTTTATTTTCTTGGTTTCTATCATCCATTAGGGTGGCTGGGGAAGCCTTGCTGCCAATTCCTATTCATTAAGATCCATTTTCAAATCCGGCGGCACATTCCTTGAGTCTACATTATCCTCGGGCTCATTTTCCCGCTCGTGTTTCGGCTCCTGCTCCGGCTCCTATTCTTTTTCAATTTCTTATTCTCTGGAATCCTTGGTATTTTCCACCATGCTGGCATCCTCTTCAAAATCACCTAGAATCTTTTCTCCGGTCTTAATTTCTGTATTCTTAGGGACTTCATCTTCCCTGGTGGTATCAACAACCTCTTCATTTTCTTCGTGGACCTCCTGGTCCATTGGTTGCTGCTGCTCTTGAGTGTTACTAGCCTTGTCTACTTCAACATTCTCCTCCTCTATTGGGACATCCTCTGAAGGTGGGTGAGGTCACTGGCCAAAGCTTAGTAAGGCGGTAGCTATTACGGCCTCACCAAAAGTACTTCAGGGCATTTGGTCACCTGAAGTTTCCAAAGGCACCTGGAGTGTGATGGTCAGAGGTACGGTTGTTCCCTGGGGTCTAGGTTCTCCTTCCATCCGTGGCTCAAGTGTAGGTTTCCTTGGCAAATCTATGGTCCCCTGGACCAGTATCTTTTCTTATTCATACCCTGTTTGAGTTTCTCCCTAAGCCTCTTGCTCGGATGCATCTTCTTCTTCAGGAATTTCCTTTTCTACAGGGGCCTCTTCTTTATCTTGAGCCTCAATTTCCTTCACTGTAGTATTAACGCCTTGCCTGATCTCCAGAAGCTCCTCTACCAAGAAGGTGTCATCAAAATCATTGTACAGCGGAGAAGAGTCTGAGATATCCTCAAGTTCGGGAGAATTTGAACTTACATCCTCCGGGGGCTTCTTGGGCATACCAAGGACAACGCTTGGTGTGGGGGTCACAACTATTTTCTTTTCCCTTATAAGAGAAGCCCTGGTGTCCAAAATGCTGGAAGACTCTGCCTCAGCAAAAGTCTACCTATTCATCATCGCTGCTAACAAAGGGGGTCCCGTTGAGTGAGAAGATGCCATTGGGGTGATTCGAAGGCTAGTAGCCACGTGCATGCTAATTTTTTGGCTGGACAAGTTTTCCGCCTCCATTTGATCATGTAACTTTGCCATTAAAAGTGTGGGAATTTGAGGGGATGCCTTGGACACCGGGACCCCCTCCTTTTCTTTTCCTTTTCTCATACTCACTTCAACGGGCACGACAGATGAAGAAGCTCTGGCGCCAGCTGAAAAAGGGATGGTCTTTTTGACCGCTTCTTTCTTACGGGTGCTTTTGGGGCACACCAGGGAAAAATAATTGTGAGTTTCTTCTATGATCGGATATCATACCCCTTCATTCATTAAATCTTTCAGAGTGGCCCAATCAACTGGAGGGAGGTCCAATTTGTCCAGCCCTGTCCCCTGTAAACCAGATCTTCTAGTGGCCCACCATCATTAAAACCCTTCAGGAAAGTCTGAAGGTCTAGCACCTCCATGAGCCCTTTTCTCATTCTTGTATGTTGCCAGGCCTTGAGATCAAAGCTATCATGGCAATCTGCCCAGAAGTCTTCAATGTCCTCTTCGTGCGGCGGGGATGCCCTAGGTAGTGTGATGACAATCTTGCCATGGAGATCATAATTCTTCTGGGCATGGTTGAATTCAACTAGCCCCAATCCTTTTAACTCATTATCTACCTCACAGGCTGCAGTGAGGCTGCATGTGTAATCCCCGCAAGAAAAGGGGAATGAGAAATTTATGACCTTCTTCACTCTGAAGAAGGTGTGCAGATCCATCATCTTCCTACAGAATTCTAAAACAATAATCCTATCCCCGCAATACCGAGGAAGGAGGTAGGGCTTCCCGTTGAAGCCTGTCACCCTGATGTATGTATGGCACCTGAATTGAATAAAATACTGACCATAAGAATTGACCAGTGTCATTGCCACCTATGAGAGGTGATACCCAGAATCTCGAGTAAGTGTAAGAATGTTGTGGTAAATGAAGGCATCATTTAACCAGCAGAAATTCTTGAAGCTGAGCTCCCACTGCAATTAGCGATAATGATCCCAAGGTGTGACCTATCCCAGGCCATTCCTGAGCTCTCCAACTATTCCTAGGCCCTGAAAAGATGGCCTCTACTGTTCCAATGCCCATAGCACATATGAAGTCATATAGAATTACAAATTTCGGGTGACGATCTTCATCTGCGTATCTACATGATTTGATATAATCGCCACCCAGTTGAAAGTCCTATTGTTTGTTGTTATGTAGTATAAGAAATAATACATCCATGCCGAGAATTCTTGGGCCTGGGGCCATCCGAAGATTTTGCACAAAAATATTATACTCGCTTGAATGGGCTCCTTCAAATCCCTGCGTGGAATTTCCAATTTCCTCCTTTTATAGTCTCGCTTTGGAGACTTCAACCAATGATTATTAAGGTGTTGGTAGGAAATGATCTCGGCCTCACCAAATTCCTTGAGTGAGCTAGCCCTGGTGATTACCATGGACCCTGTGAACTATGGAATTCCCAATGCAGAAACAAAGGTGGGGGCGTCCAATGTGATGATTGTAACGGTATATTGCAGCGGCTGGGGATCTGGAAGTAAGACTGAGCGAGTGGCCGGATTATACAATACCACCAGCTACCTTATAAGCTTGGGTGCTTGCACTGTGCATGGAAATTTTGCGGCTTTGATAATGCCGAAGGCAGCTAGGCAAGTGGCAATCTTATCCCCTTGTTCCTTTAACCTGTAAGTGGTCTGGATAAGACTCTATAATTCGGCCCAACGCCCGGGGTCTAGATCTATTATTTCATGAACTTTGGATTCTATCTTGGACCCCACAACACCTCCATCCTTTGGATACTTGGAGATCAGAGGCAATTTTTCCAACATCCTTTCAATCTTTGATTTTGTGGCTACCCGGGCGGAGGTAGTTGGTAGCTCCGGGCTATCAGGAGGTGCAAAATCATCAGACATTTTGAATTAACTTATCAACCACTTGCAAGAACAAAAAATTGTTAGGTCACATATAAACATGAATTAAAACTCTGGGAAATTCTCCACCAGTCCGCACCTGTCAAGAAAATGTTAGCACCTACATCAAAAGTTCCAAAGTCTCTAAAAATGAACATGGCTTAAGCATTCCAGAGTATGCGGATACGGTAACAAGGAAAATTAGGAGACAAGATACCGTCGGGAGTCTAGAGTCTGGACGAACTAGCCATTGCTGATGTGAATGGAAACAAGCCATACTCTAGTTGACATGCGTTGGCACGTGGGAAAATGGTAGGTGGCATAAAGACAGTTATGGCATTGATTAGGACAAGTGGGTTGACACGGGGCAAAATTGAATGCCAGAATGGACTCATTTTAAATTCCATACATGAGAAATTAATCCCGCCATTAATGCGACAAGACAGAGGAGAGACAAAGCTGCCACGGTTCAAACGAGCGAGGTACCAAGTTCAAACCATGGTGGCTCTGTCTCGTCAAGCACTATTTCATTGGATAAAATATACGACAGAGCGTAAAGAACTCGCAATCTCTATGGAATATACATAGCACATATATACATAGCACATATATACATAACATACATAAAAAGTATAGGAGGGCTGAGGGCTAAAGCATATACACAAGATACCAAAAATATACATTATTTACAATAATATACAGCAAAAATGGAACACAGAGCAACTACCCTAAAACAAAACTGAAATGTACAGACATATACATTATCTTACATCTACACAGAAGGTAGACAACCTTCTAGCAGAGCCGACCCACCAATGGGTGGCAGACCAAACAACAAGAAACACATGTAGAAACAAAACAAAGCAAAGCCAAAACAAATGAAAAAAAGACAAACCAACACGAAAGAAATAGAGAGCGAAGGAAAGAACCAGAAACACCAACCTGGAATTCAAAGAATGATGAAGGAAAGAAGCATAGACTGCTTTGCAACAACTTTCACCTCCAACACTAAGGACATCTACTGAAGATCGATTCATCATTGTCCACTAAGCTCAGAGAAACTCGCACTTAAAAGCACTCAAATTTCCAAAGAATCGCTCTGAACTCTAAGTGTTTTTAATCGTGGTAACAGTGAAAATGACATGTAAATCTTATTTATAATTGTGGTAAAAAGAAAGTTACCTTCTCTCTGTGAACTCTAGAACAGGTGAACCTCTGGACTCTGGGCCCGGGGATTCCAAACAACCATGTCTTCTTACAAGAAGAAGACATCGTGGCAGAGAATGCCAGAGTCTGGAATCCGACTTCTGGAAAGGAAACAACAAACTCTGGGACTGGGTCCCGGAGACGCAAACAACAAAAACAAAAAGAAAAACAAACGCCCCGGGAAGAAAAACCCGGAGAAGGAAAAAAGAGAAACAAGGGCAAAGAAAATAAGGCAAGAGCCAAAAGCAAAAGAAAGGGGGGACCCAACATTTTGCAAACAAAATGTAGGGACGGGATTCAGGGCATAACACAATAGAGATCTGACTTTTCTTTTCTATCTTTATATCTCACCTTGATTGTCAATTTTTTTTAATGAATTTGTGGAAGTTTCAGCTGTTGTCATTTGAAGACTCTATTTAGAGAGTTAAAATTGTCTTTCTTAGAATTTCATTTTATCACCGTGCTTCATGAATTTCATTTGTGCTAACATCACTAAATTTATGTTTACTAGCCATTAGCAAATGCAATTTATGCAGGTACTCATGTAAAAGTGATTGTTCCCCAATCTGAGGTAGTGGTGTTATCACCAGATAATTTTGACTCAATTGTTCTGGGTGAATCAAAACTTGTTCTTTGTCAAGTTTTATGCACCAAGGTAATCCATTTTAGTTTTGTCCTTAGGGACTTTTTCATTTGTTTATGGTGCTTCTATTCTAGTTTATTCAGAAATTGTGTATTATGGCTGTATCACTCAAAACTTATGAGAAAAAATATTTCTTTGAATGTTTCCTGATTGATTTTTGTGATAGATGTTTTTGATACCTTCATGTTTCTATTAAAAACAACATAACATTATGCCATGCCCTTTCCTATTTCTCCTATCATCTTATTTTTGTATACTTGGCAAAATTATCCCCTGATTGTGAAGTGTTCATGTCCTCATTGGAGGTGTGATCATTGCAAAAATATGGTTCCTGTAAGTGGAAAAAAGTGTTGTTTTAATTTTACTAATGAAAGCTATTTTTCACAATATAGATGGGTGATATGATTTCAAGAGAAAATTGGATTGTAAAGACTTGTTCTACACTCTTGTTCTTATAATAACTGTTGTTACTTTCTAATTGTAGATATATGAAATGGTTGCAATAGCATACAAACTTGAGAAAGATGTAGTGACTGCAAATATTGATGCTGATTTAAATAGAAGGAGCTTGTAGAAAAGTAATTTCCTTAGCAAATTCCAGTCCTTATGGTTGTGACAGTCATTTGTACATTTTCTTGCATGAATTATTGTTGTAATTGTAATTTGAATATAGTAGAACCATACTTGTAATATGTTTTGATAAGGTTGTAGTTTTACATTGCAGATAATTTTATGGTTCTATAAAAGTTCTTATTTTTTTTTGCCATCTAATTAGATCTCAAGGCTAATTATTTAGAACAAAACATTAAACTTCTTTGGTAAAATAAAAGGATGACCAAATTTTGAAATTATAAAGTGGGTCATAGAAGAGGCATCATGGAGATCTAAAATAAAGACTAACAAGTAACAATTTAGAAAAGTATACTAACATCAGATATATTTACCGTATGGAAATATGCACAATGTTCTCTTGTAGAAAAACCTAATTTTGATATATGATACCCTGACTGCTATGAAAAATATGACCACATAATCATATAATATGGAAGGTTCATTCCCATGATTCATGAATTCTAGTGACCAGACTTACTCTTTGTATTTTTTTTTGTTTAATTTCATCTTTCCTATGCAACCATTAACATATCTTTAACACAATGGTGGCAGGTATGGTATTTTTGGATTTTCAACATTAAAATTATTTCCGAAGACCAATAAGGTTGGTGAAGATTATGATAGTTGGATGGATTTGTTTCTTTTATCAATGAGAAGGCTGCACAAATCATGATGGGCAGGTCCACTTGACATCTCTTGTAGGTCACTGACATTCTTCTCCTATGTGAATGTTGTATAAAGAATACATTATAAATTTTGATGCTTTCTGTCATTGTTACAGGCTAGCAAAGGTCCAAGCATGGAGGCTTTGGTAAAATAATTTTAGAGTGCTGTTGAAGATGAATATAAGGTACTCTTGGTAAAACTTGAGGAGGAATCTAAAAATTTGGTTGGTGCTTCTGCAAGGTACTTTTTGAATCCCACAAATGTTCATGCCAAATTAAAGACAATTAAAGAAAGAGTATTAGTTGTTTCTGTCAAACTCCATGAATATAAACTTACGTGTTTTCAAATCACCGAGTTCAAGTACTGGCACTCGTTAACTAGAATGAGCTTAGTAAAACCATGATGAAAAGGTTTACCAATTTTATTCATCAAATTTTATAAATATGGACCTAATTAATCAGTCTATTTGTAATCTTCTGGCACTCAAATTCTGCTTTTCATCATATTTCAAAAATTTGGATTCTTGTAACTTTTATTTGATCAAAAATTGCTTTGGACATTGCTTTTGAGCTGACAATCTTGATATACCTTCCCGCATAAAGTTCATGTCAACAACAAATAGGGAGAATTACATTAATACTACTGGTTTTTTAGAGAACTATACTTGCTTAAGTCTGGTGTCATAAAATGCATTTTCATGTAATTGATAAGGTTATAGAAAGTACTCCCTGTAAATGTTGTGGTTTTAAATTTTATGTGTACTTTATCAACAATTAGGAATTTGGCGAGCATGTCAATTCAATGTCTTTGGGATTTTCCAGCTCATTAAAAGTATGATTGGAGACATGGTAGTTATGGCCATTCACTTGGAGATATTTTTTATTTTATTCTCTGGAGTAGGTGGATTGGCGATACCTAAACCGCTCCTTAGCCTGATTAGAAGGTTTTTAACCTTACCAGTATTATTGTTTTTGTAAATAGTAATATGTAATGTGAAAAGGTAGGTCCTTTTTCATAAAAGGTAGGTCTCATATTCCGAATTTGACATGCTAAGATCGAAAAATATATGTGATATTATGAGCAATTCCTGAGAGGCACAAGCTTGGTTTCTAGTTGCCTTCTTCTTGGTTTAATCATACATGTTTTGAAGTCAATGCTAATGAAACATGGGTGATGGCTTTTCACTTTTTCAAAAGAACTCTAAAATTATGTTTAATCCATTAACTGCTAAGGGAAAGCATACCTCTACTACAATTTTCAGTTTAAATGTGCGAGTTTGTGTAATAAACTGTGGAGTTGGGTTGAAAAAATTATCTTTATTGCAATGTTAAAATAATGCTTCAAATCATGTTGTCATAAGTTACCATATTCAAAATTTATGTGTATTGTGTAAAACACCCCCCTTTTAAAATTTACTTATTTTTCTTTAAATAAGAAAATCTACAAAGCATTCATTACAACTGGATGGACTTAATAATGATTTGGTACAGATGGATGTTGGGATTTACCAAATCATTCTAGTGCTCATTATTTGGTACTAAATGTATAATTTACATTCAACAATAATTTAAACAAAGCATTCAGTACAACTGGATGTGCTTAGTAATGCTGAAGAAAATTGTTCAACTAGAAGGGAAATATACATTGTGGGTATTGGTCTTGAAGAACAGGTATATTTATTGTCATTAAAAAATGTTGTTTTTCCAACTACAAGTACATATAACATAAAATGTTGAATGATTGTTCACCTTATTGAAGTAATGAATTTCTTTGTAGGATGTGACTTCACTTTAGCTTTTCATTCAAATATCTTATAGGCTTATAAAGGGTCCTATATTGGAAAAATGGCTTAGAAAGAAAACCATCTCTCTTTCATCACCAAACTTGTTCTCAACCATTATTTAGTCTTGAAATTCACTATTATACCAAAGGGTGTTTTGAGATTTAAAAGGTATATTTTTTATTTAGAGGGTGCTAGCTCAATGGAAGGGCACCTACTTTACAAGTAGGAGGATGTTGGTTCAATTCCATTGTGCCCTAACAATATTGATTTATCTAAATAATTAGCTATTTTTTAAAATTCATTATTTGTTTTATTAAAGATTGTAAGTTAGATTAAAGACATCTTTCTCTATAAATACAATATGTTTTTTAGCTATAGAGACAAAAAATAAATTGTGTTTCGAGAGACAATAAGAGTGGTGTTCTTTTATTGTCTTTATAAAACATTTTTTAAGACAATAGTTTAAGACTCTTGGTTAAAGACAATATTTAAGACAATTGACAATTTTTATTTTGTCTCGAGTTAAGACAAGTTACTAATAAATTGTCTAAAAAATTGTCTTAAAACCCCCCTCTTTGTAGTAGTGTGGGTGAACTAACAATAAAAACCCCTTACAGAAAACAAGGTACAAACATGACAAACACAACCAAGCAACACTTGAGAACAAGGAATGCACCAAAAAGAAAAACATGAACCTAAGCTCACACCAGAAGGACGGCCTAGACAGGAAAAGGAAGCCCCAATAGAAAGATAGCCAAAGAGAAACAGGGCACCACAAAACAACACCTGAAGAGACAACGCTACTAAAAACACTCAAGCCACCATTCAAAACAATAGAGCCATGACATTTCAACCACCAGAGACGACCGAGCAAAGAATCATTCTATTTTTTTTGGTAAATGCCAAGGACGGTGAAGACATTGTTGGAAGTGCAATCACTCTAAGAGGGGGTGAATCAGAGGTAAATTTTTTACAAGACTAAAGAGTGAATGAATTTGGCACACCTTCTAAAGAACTGAATAAATTGAATGTTAATTCAAATTAACAGTGAGACATCAACTTAAAAGAAGACAAAGTTAACTGAACTGAACATTAATTTAAGACAAAGTTATAACAAAGCATATAAATAATCATTCAATTAATTAATAAGTGACATTGAATTCACTTTATTGTTTTAAAAATTACTGAGACATGAATTGCAACACATGAACATTTAAAACAAACATACAATTAAGAGGAACAAAAACAATGCTAAGGTATCAGAGCACATTACTGAAAAGACTATACGAGGAACAAAAGAAAAAGTACAATTAAGAGGAACCTAAATGAGGTAATGTGATAAACTATTCAAATAAATTCAGCACATTAATCATCCAATTAATTTATGTGATTATAAATACAGATGATGAAATCAAGGTCATTTTTTTTATTATGTTTTTGACCTAATAGTTGGGAAGTAGTAGTAAAGGTCATCAACAATTTAGTGTTAAGAAAGAAAGGAAGTGTCATTAAAATTTGATGATATTATGGGGACTCTCCTTAGTGATGATATGAAGAGTAAGAATCAAGCACCTTCCTCAAGAGATGATTTTGTTTTCTGCAATAAAGGGAGATCTATTGATAATGAAGAAAAAATAATAATAGACGAAGATCAAAATTTGAAGACAATAAAAAATAAAAAATAAATTAAAATATAAAAATAAAAATATAGGGTCTTGATTATGTGGAAAAAGACAAAAAAATATGTTGATCCTAAAAGAAGATGAAAAATCAATGAGAAGAAAACAAAGTACAAATACTATATATGAAGAGCATTAAGATGCATTAGTCTTGTCTATTAGTGTAACTACTATACCAACCCCATTTCATAACCCTACCTAATGACAAAATAATACTTTTATTTTGTATAATTTGAAAAATATCTTGAAGGCGGGTCCATGAGAATAGATTTGAAATTTTAATAAATAAATAAAAATTGCATATACCGAGAAGGAAGGATAGAAGGAAGAGAGTGGGGGATTAAAAAGAGGGAGAACTGAACTCTTTTTATTCATTATTCTGATATTTTCTTTTACGAACTCTTCGGGATAATTAATTTTTCTTTTGCAGGGGTGGGGATTTTGGGGAATCCTGTGAGAAATTAGACCTGGAAATTAAAATCAAGAGATTTTCATTTGATCTGGAGGAAAATATTGGTGACTCATTCTTGTCTGGGATTGGAAATGTGCATCTTGTGTTTATTCCTTTTCTCCTTAATTTTTGATTCACGGATTGGAGGTATGTAGTTTTGTCAGTTAACTCATGTTGCATGTTAGTGTCTTAAATTTTCTTCCACCTGTGTATTTTTCTTTGGGATGATATTGTTCAAACATATCATCTTTTCTTCTTTTAAAGTATTTTTTTCCCGTCGGTCTTCACAGATGATGTGAGCAATGTTTGTGTATTTGCATGCATGTTCTTGTCGAAAAGACCTTGGTTTTATGAGGACTGGGAAATGTTTATTTTTACTAATATCTACATTAAATAGTTTTCTACATGTTGGAAATGCCTCGTACGTACTCAGCCGTACAGATAATTTCACCGTACAGTACGGGTGAGTTCACCATATGGATGAGTCTACCCTGTGGATGTCCATTTACGCTAGAGGTGAGGTGCTGACACCATACAGTGTGCAACTGGTACCGATGGTGAAGTTGTAGCCAACAGTGAAGTAGTACAACAAGACTGATGGTGAAGCCGGTGCTGGCACAGTGGTACTGGTATGGTGGATGCCATGACCAGTATGGTGGATGCAATGACCGGTATGGTGGATGCCATGATGGGTACGTGGATGCCATGTTCTGTACATGATGGTCATGACCCCTACAGTGGCTTCCATATGGCATATATATGCCAAAGGGAGTCTCCAAGGCAAAGGGAGTGACTATTGCCGAAGGGAGTGACCGAGACCAAAGGGAGTGACCAAGGTAAAGGGAGTGACCCAATGCCGAAGGAAGTGTCTAATGCGGAAGGGATTAAAATGATGCAGAGCCAAGACTGCTAGTAACCGTTTCATGAAGCGACGGTTCTTATAACAAATTATATAATGAATCACAGAGCGTATAGATTTCTGCGGGATCCGTTAGGAATTAGAGGCTAGTAAGTTGAGTGTGTAAATTAGGTTGATTGTAACACACTCTGAGCCTATGAGCCTGTACAAAAAAAAGAGATTTTGTATGTAAATTGTTTACTATAATACAAAGTTGCTTAGGGTTTTTTGGGTAGTGGGTTTTTTCCTAAAAGGGTTTCCCACGTAAATTTTGTCTACTCTGTTTATCTTCTGTGCATGACATTTTCTATATTCCTATTTCTTTTTTTTATCTCAATATTCTGAAGTTGATTCGAACTCTTTATTATTTCCTCTGTAAATTTTCATTAGGAAGGTGTTTCCGCACGTTGCTTTCCTAACAAGTGGTATCATAACCAAACCTATTTTTAATTAATCTTATTGGGTAGGGTTTGTCATTGTGTCAATTTGTTTCAGTAGGGTTTTGAAAAGTTTTCATCTAGAAAGTGAGATGGCAGGTATATCAAGGAAAAT
Source organism: Thuja plicata (assembly GCA_018584345.1). Lineage (NCBI taxonomy): Eukaryota > Viridiplantae > Streptophyta > Pinopsida > Cupressales > Cupressaceae > Thuja > Thuja plicata. The sequence goes on from MU227293.1 coordinate 1,670,987, forward strand.
AGTCATTGAAAAGTTCAATGGGACAAACTTTGAGTTGCGGAAACTTAAAGTTGAGGATATGCTAGTTGATCGAGATTTGTGGATTGCTATGTCTGGTAACAAGCCTTCTCGCATGAAGCAAGAAGATTGGGATCTGGTGGATAGAAAGGCTAGAGGACTCATGTGGTTGAGCCTTACAGATTCTGTTCTGTTAAATGTTCATGAGGAGAAGACAACAACTTATTTATGGAAGAAACTTGGTGACATTTATGAGGGAAAGTCTCTAGTAAACAAATTTTTCGTGAGGAAGAAGTTGTATTCGTTGATGATGGACGAGGACCGTACATCTGTAGAAAATCATCTAAATATGTTCAATATGGTGATTGCATAGTTGACATCTATTGGTATGTCCATTACTCAAGAAGAGAATTGAATGTTGTTGTTGTGCTCATTGCCTGATTCGTGAGAATATCTTGTGATCGCCATTGCAAGTACTACCACCCAATTTAAAATGGATGAAGTAGTTTCTGCATTTTTGTCAGAGGGGATGTGGAGGAAATATTCTGAGGTGCCTAAATAGGCTCTTGTACTTTGAGACAAATGAAAGGAAAAAAAGGACATGAAGTCTGAATATTTTGGAAAGAAGTCCAAAGCAAAGTGTTGGAACTGTAGGTACGCTGGTCATATCCAAAAGTAAGAAGAAGAAGAAGAAGAAGAATAAGAAGATTTCTTCTGATTCTGAGTCTTCCCAGAGTGATGAAGAAGATGTTTACAATGCTTCTTTCGCTAATCAGTCATCTGATGATGACTAGTTAGGTTAATTTGATCTTCAAGTGGAAGATGTTTGTCATGATGCCATGTGTGACTCGACACCACCATACAGTGGGAGCTCTTAGTAGTGATGTGTGGAAGAATTTTGTCATGATATCATGTGTAACTTGACACCACAGTTTAGTGGGAGTTGTTGGTAGTGACGTAGTGAATGATCATTATTAGTATTGCAGATATTGAAGGCATGAGATTCTGATGTTGCAGAAGGATCTTTTCACATTTGTTTAAGTACTATTTGGAGCTATTTATCTTCATGTAGTGACTGAAGATGTTGACATCTTGAGGGCTCAACGAGGTCTTCGATAAAGGTGTGGATTATGTTTTCATATGAGATGTTATGATATGGTAATATGGAGCATGTTATCTCTTTGGTTGAGACGTTTTAGATCATGTTGTCATGTTTATGTTCCTGAGGCCATGGTTGGAACTTTGACATTGATCTTGTTTTTTGTTGTTGTGTATTGAGTACATTGGCCATTTGCTTGACACTTCATGAAGTTGTTGTTCTGTATTTGGAATTAGCATGGATTAACGGGTTGTAGGTGCTCATGGATACTTTGCGATGACGGTGATGATGTATTCTCTTGTGATTTTGAGATGTGTATGTTGAAATGGTTGATAGTTTCAGTAGGAAGTCTGACAGGCATCTAGAGGTGTATGTAGAAGGACATGGTACATTGTTGATGTATTGATGATGTTCTTGATGCTACAAGTTTGTTGTTGCACTTCTGCATAATGTTGTTGAATGGATTTATATCAGGCAAACATTGCCTATGTAGTGGGAGCTTTTAGTGTATATGTGGCTGATAGTGCTTTGAGGCTTGAAACTGTATGTTACAAGTTGTATATGTGTAATGTCCCCGTCATCAAATAAATAAAATAAACTTGTATTTGGGTCTCGGTCGATTTAGCTTATCCCGGACCCATTTTTTTGTTAGCGTAGGGATTAGTGTTGCCGCGTCGACTTTATTTGTACACCTTTGGGGTTTTCCCGACGGGTATTTATGACCAGATTTTAGGATGTATTTCTCATGTTGTGATTTGATATTTTGTTGTATTTGCGAATTCCTGTTGGAGTTCTGCTCTTCGCCATTTCGGAGGTGAAAGATCCTCCCTACTTGGTCTTCCGCAGTTTCGGTGGGATTCAGCCCTCACCCTATTCTGCTTGCTTGTATCAAAACTGGCAAATTTGAAACACTATTAATTGATTCAATAATACTTCATAGACATCATATTCTGTCGATGTATTGTTCTGTCAGAAGGAAATCATCATTCAACCCTCTGGAAGATATCTTGGCGCACTTCCCTTCGTTGCCCAACCCTCTCTGCTAGCCTTACGGCCTTATCCTCCAGCTGCACGGCCTCCTCCAGCTGCACGGCCTCCTGGCCCTATACCGTACGGCCTTTACCTGATACGTACGGCCTTTACGTGATACCGTACGACCCTGCCTGCACCGTACGGCCTCCTCTGCTTGCACCGTACGGCCTCCCTGCCTGCACCGTACAGCCCTGCCTGCACCGTACGGCCTCCCTCCTACACCATACGGCCCTACCTGCACCGTACGGCCTCCCTGCCTGCACCGTACGGCCTCCCTACCTGATACCGTACGGCCTCCCTTCTCTGTACCGTATGGCCCCCTGTTCTGTACCGTACGGTCCCCTTCCCTGTAGCTACGGTCACTGAACTACACACCTCCAGTTGTCCGGTTCATTCCTGTTCGAAGGCGCAGGACGTAGCCCAAAACATTACAGTGGTATCAGAGCTGGTGATTCTACCAGCTTGCGGGTTGTGAATGCTAGTATATACTAGGAGAAGAAGAAGATATCATTCCACTGATAGAATGGGAGATCAACAGGATCCGACTGCTCAAGTCATGGATTTGCTAAGAGAGCTCACCAGGAACCAATTGCAAATCAATAACACTCAGCGACTCATGGAGGAGACATTGTGAAAATTGGC
>MU227293.1:1679216-1693792 GCA_018584345.1 Thuja plicata
GTATGTGGATGACATGGTCGGTACGTGATGGTCATGACCCCTACGATGGCTTCCATATGGCATATATATGCCGAAGGGAGTCTCCGAGATGAAAGGAGTGACCGAGGCCAAAGGGAGTGAAGGGAAGGACCGCCGCGTAGGGAGTGAACCGATGCCGAACAGAGTGTCTTATGGTGAAGGGAGTAAAATGGTGTAGAGCCAAGACTACTAGTAACCATTTCATGAAGTGACCGTTCTTATACCAGATTCTATAACGAATCACAGAGTGTATAAATGTTCGTGGGATTCCTTTGGAATTAGAGGCTAGTAGGTTGAGTGTGTAAATCAGGTTGATTCTAACACAATCTAAGCCTATCAGACTGTACAAAAAACCAGAGATTTTGTATGTAAATTATTTACTATAATACAAAGTTTCTCAGGGGTTTTGGGTGGTGGGTTTTTTCCCGAAAGGGTTTTCCGCGTAAATTTGGTCTCCTGTGTTTATCTTTTGTACATGACATTTTCTATGTTCCTATTTCTTTTGTTTATCTCAATATTCTGAAGTTGATTTGAACTCTTTATTATTTCCTTTGTAAATTGACATTGGGAAGGCATTTCCGCTTGATTTATTAGAAGAGTGACTTTTATGTTTCTTTTCCAAGTACACGCCATTAACAAATGTTTCATTGATGCATGCGTAGGCTCCCCAAAAGGCTGCATTTTACCTGTATAACTACTGACTTGCCAATAAAAGTTCTTTTGTTTCATACCAATTGATCATGTTTTCTTTTTTGGGGGTAGTCATTATGTTTTCTATTGATACGCATTGATCATTGAGTGGAGTACAGACCCAATTTGGTACGCCTCCTAGGTGTGTGTGACAACATATGTCACGATTATGTATGGTCATTTATGTTTTGGTGAACATACCAGTGAAGTTTGTTCCATTGTAACAACTGTCGTAGTTTTTGTGTTTTGTAAATTCCAATCGTTGTTCCTATTAGTGGATTCCGTTGTTCCAAATTGATATAAAAGTTTGTACTATTTTTTTTTGTCCTTCATATTGCTCTTGGGGGGCTTTCAAACTTGTCATAGATAGAGATTTTAGCCACATATCCTTCTGCGTAGGAAGTGAGCAATCTGGTACTCTCTCTCTCACAGGAGTGGAACTGAGTTTTCTTTCTTTTTTCGTACTATTATAGACGTAGTCTTCTGAAGCTTTATAACCTACGCACGCCACTATTTAATCCCCACAGCAGCTTGACTCTTCCCTAGCTCACAAATTGATTGATATGAGTCCGCATTCATGATTCTTTTCTAATAGGGTATTGGTACCTCTTTGGGCCTTCCGCGAAGGAAAATTTCAGCTAGAATCAATACTAATAATCTGCCTGAAAGCATCGTTAATAATATCTTTCTGCAAGGCATTACATAGGGCTGAACATACAAAGTGTAACCGAGTTTGTAGAAGATCTGAATTGCATTTGAATATTTTATGTGTAATTCCTTATAAACATTCTAAATTGTTAATAACAGCGATGGCCATGTATAGACTTCAACTCTCCATGTGATCGAAATATAATGGACATATCCCATTCTTATCGTTGCTAACTCATTTACCATAGTCACACAACCAGCTATGAATGTGCTCTAGAAAAATCCCGTCTTACGTAAACTATCAATGATTATGGTGCACGTCTCCCAGCGGGTTTCAATTTCAATAAGTTTACTCTCTCATTTTTCCGACCATGTTTTTGTCTGTATTCAGCAAGGGGAACATACCCGAGTATTGTATGCAAAACCATGGGAAGATATCACTTGCTTTTATCTAGAAAGATGCAAAATTTAGCAGAATTACACCTAGTTTTGAATCATATTACCTCTGTTAATATTTTTCAAATATACGCAATCTGAGAATTACTTGTTAGTTGGATTTAGTGATAGTGAAATTTGATTGGTTGAATTTTATTTTGTCAAAATTCTTCTTGGCGTCAAACTTTAGATGATGCATGTGGAGCATATTTTGAAACAAAGAAGGTTAACAGTGTATTTTATACTTCATTAAGGTGTTAGTGATTTTTGTAGTGTCCCCTATTTAGATTTGAAGCTAATCATTGAGAACTTTTAATTGAAACAATCTAACATCTCAGATTAGACAGTGCTCCCATATGATTGGTTATATGACAATCGTTGAAATCATGAGTTGGACATTTTGCAATTTATGAGAGGCTACCTCAAATTTCAGCCAAGATTCGTTAAGATAATGCTAATATTTTCCGTTAAATACAAAATATTTTAGATAACCCTTACATGATGTGCTATGGGTATTGTCATTCCATGGTTTCATTTGTATCACATTTCTCTTTCTTTGATTTAGGTAAATTTTTATTTTTGATAATCGTATGATGATCTTACATGACGGATTATTCTATAAATGCACCATGTTTGTGTACCTTATATGAATCCTGGTGGAGAAGTAGTTAGTTAGTTTTCCTTGTCATATTAAAGCTGGAAACAGTATTCGTGCATGAACGTTGTGATAATCTTTGTAAGTTGCTAAGCGTGTTTGAAAGACCTAAGAAAGTGCCTAGACTATAGCACCTATATGCACTCTTTTTACACTTATGTGCACATGAGTTACAGTATATCAATGATGATATATGCTAATGTAATCATGAATGAATATTTGTGTTCTATAAGTTACAGAAAAATTCATGTTATTACTATTCTTGACATAGTCTTCTGAAGCTGTATAACCTACGCATGCCACTCTTTAATGGGCCGTGTCTATGTAGCATAATATTTGCACCTTAGTTTACAAAATATATTGTTAACATGTATGTTAGCCTATTGTGTTTTTTTCCAAATTACTAACACATGTTAACACAATAGGCTAACATACATGTTGTTAACATATTGTGTTAACAACATATTGTGTTAACATATGTTTACTAAGGTGCAAATATTGTGCAGCATAGACACGACCCTCTTTAATCCCCACCGCAACTTGACTCTTCCCTCGCTCACAAATTGATGGACATGACTCCGCATTCATGATTTTTTTCTAATAGGGTATTGGTACTATTGTGACCATATTCACACCTCGCCCATTTCCAATGGGACCCATGTAGAGAATATAGACTCAATCTATATTCTGGAAACTCACACAAAGATGCTCTATTTCAGCAATGAATTTATTCAAGAAACCCCAAAACAGGGCGGACCATAAACACAGAACAAAGATGTGGATATATAAGTCTTTCTTCTTCTACTATTCAAGTGAAAAACAACTTCTACAATAAGTAAATTTGAAAACTACTATCTCAGAAAATAAACTTATGTCTCTAACTACAGACTACAAACTAAACTTGCTGCAATGGGACCTGCATACAAGATTTCTTGAGCTTCTTAGAGCTTGCACAAAATGTCTGGAGCAATCACTGCTCAACAAGACAATTATAAATAATTGCTGCTACAATAACTCTCTGTTATAAACATAGCAAAAAAATTCCTTTGCTGATGCTCACACTTCACAAAAGAAATTCTCCACTTACATCTGGAAACATCCTTTTCCTTTATAGAGTATTTTGTCCAGAAAGAAGAAATCAGATTTGAACTTATCTCTCAAAGTTCACACAAAATCAGATTTGAAGTTATCTGTCATAAATGGAGGAGATTTAATTTGAAGTCAATATAAGAGGCTCAAGGCAATCTGATTTTATTCTAAAAAATCCAACACTACCCCATTGTCTTGAGCTGAGAAAACACGATTATGCTTGATCCAAAATAACCACGCCCAGATTTCTCCTTAGGCGTTCGAAACTTGCAATGCCCAATGGCTTGGTGAAAATGTCTGCTAGCTACTGCTCTGACGTGCAAAACCCCATTTTTAATTCACCATTCTCAACTAATTCTCTAATAAAATATTCCCTAATTTTAATGTGCTTTCTTTTTCTGTGAAACATTGGATTTTTGACATGGCTATTGAGGAAATATTATCACAAAATATTGTGGTTCCATCCTCTTGTTCTTCATTCAAATCTACCAAGATCCTTCTCAGCCAAATAGCTTGACATGTTGTTGCATTTGTGCTATATACTCAGCCTCTGTTGTAGATTGAGCAACTATGGGTTGCTTCTTAGAAGCCCTTGAGATTATACTTGAACCTATGTGAAAGACATATCTGGAAGTGCTCTTCCTATCATTTGTTATAATATACAAAATACCATATCCCTTGGTGTCATTCACATACCTTAGGATTATCTTTCCTGCTTGCCAATGGGAATCCTTTGGATTTTCTATAAATCTGGAAATCCAACATACTGCATGCATAATATCCTTCCTAGTAGTTTCTAAATACATCAAACTTCCCACCAAGTTTTTAAACAAAGTCGGATTCACATTACTGTTGCAATCTTTCTTGCTTAACTTTAAACCTACCGGAGTTGGTGTTGGGGCAACCTCGCTACTCTGCATTGTAAATCTCTCCAAAATCTAATTTACATATATTTCTTGAGAGATGAAAATACCATTATGCATTTGTTTTACTTCTATGCCTAGAAAATATCTTAAGAGACCCAAGTCTAACATTTCAAACTATCTTTTCATGACCTCTTTAAAATCAACAATGAGGAAATAATCATCCCCAGTAAAGACTACTTCATCAACATACAAGACAACAATTAAAATATTACCATTAGCTACCTTGATGTAGAGAGTGGGCTCACCATCACTTTTGCAAAAGCCATTGCTCATAAAATATGAGTCAATTCTGATATACCATGCCCATGGAGCTTACTTAAGCCCATAAAGAGCCTTCTTCAGCCTATACACTTTACCTTCATGACCCGGAACTTCATAACCAGGTGGCTGCTATAGAAGAAGAAGAAGAAGAAGAAGACCTCTTCTTTTAATACTTCATTGAAGAAGGGTGATTTCACATCCATTTGATATACCTTCCATTTATGTTGGGCTGCAATTGCTATGACAACACGCATAGTTTCCATTCTTGCAACAAGGGCATAAGTTTAATCAAAATCTCTACCAAATTGTTGTTTATACCCCTTGACAACCAATCGAGCCTTATGCCTATCTATTTTTCCTTCATCATTTCTCTTGGTCTTGTAGACCCATTTAACCCCAATAACTTTCTTGTTGGGAGGTAAATTAGAGAGCTCCCAAATTTCATTTCTTTTTATTGCATCTATTTCCTCATTCATGCCCTTACACCATTTTTCTTGTTTTTCTGCATCCTCAAAATAAATTGGATCACTATGAGAAAATAATACAAAATCGATGTTTTCATTAAATTAAGTTTCATACCTTTCATCCTGGTAAATCTCCGTTAGACTCTTGGTCTTTCTTGGCACTAGGGAGGCAAGAGTGGGATCACAACTCTCAGTATTGTTGTTGTTGTTCTCTACAGAGCCAATTTGCAGTTGTCTAGATCCTTCTATATTTGTTGTTGTATCATCTTTTTGATCATTAACGTCATCATCTTCAACAATAATAGGCACTTTGCTTGAAGTTCTTGAAGACATGTCCACTGAGTCATCCCATGACACATTCTGAATGAACTCGATGTCTCTTGAAATGATGATCTTTTTGGTGACTGAGATATACAATCTATATATCTTTGAATCAAGACTATTCCCATGAAGATACACTTCACACCCTTGTCATCCAAATTTTTCCTTTGCTCCTTTGGCATGTATGCATATGCTACACACCCAAACACTCTCACGTGTTTAACCGTCCATCTATGCTTTTCCCATGCTTCCAATTGAATCTTGTTACAAACTATCTTTTTAGGAATTATATTTATTAAATAAGTAGCTATTACTACAACCTCTCCCCAATATTCAATTCGGAGTCCTTTTTCTTTCATCATACTTCTTGCCATCTCAACGTTAGTCCTATTCTTTCTTTCAACCACTCCATTTTGTTGAAGAGTATAATTGGTTGTTAGCTCCTTCTTTATGTCATTCTGCCTACAAAACTTTACAAAAATATTGGAAGTATATTCCCCCCCCTCTGTTTGACCTTAGGACTTTAATATTGTGTCAACTTTCTTTTTTAGCTTGGGCTTTAAATTCTAAAAATTTATCAAAAGCTTCAGATTTATTTTTCATAAAATATACCCATGTTCTACTGCCGAAATTATCTATAAAGGTCATAAAATAAGTACTTGCCCCAATTGAAGTGATTTGCATAGGACCAACTAAATACATATGTACCATCTCTAATGGTGCTTTTTCCCTTCTAGAGTTTCCAAAATTAAAAGGCAGCCTATGTTGCTTACCCAAAATACAAGCCTTGCACTTGCTACTAAACTCTTTGATACATGAAAAATTATCTACCATTTGTTTCTTGGACAATAAACTTAAACTAGCATATCCATGATGTTCATACCCTAAATTCCATAGCTTGGAGGGGTCTCCAATCATGCACTTGAAGGCTGATTGTTGTATTGATGTACCTGCTTTCTTGGGAAATGCAACTGCTAAAAGTGAAGAGAAACATATCTCTACCTTTAATGGAAACATTCAATTATTTGTCATTTGGACTAGTGCAATAATTTTCCTACTCCCATCCTTCTCATAGATGACACATTGGTCATTCTCCATCAACAGTTTATATCCATTTTGAATGAGTTGTCCAACACTCATCAAATTGTGCTTTATACATGGGAAAAATAACCATTCTAAATTTCTTGTTTCTCACCTTGTTTGGTGCGGATCATAATAGATCCTTTTCCCACAACTGGAACAATTCCATTATTCCCCATTCTAATTTTAGACTTTATAGATTTTCAATAAATAAAAAAACTTTCATTGCCACTCATGTGGTTATAACAACCGCTCTTCAAATACCAGACTTCAGGGCTTCCTTCTTCACCAATATTGCACATGATGAAGGTTGTGGGATTATTTCCATCACTCACTTTAACATCATCCATATTGGCACTTTTCTTTGACTAGTCACTTTTCTTCTTCCAACATTCACTTGCATAATGCCCAAATTTATGGCAATAATAACACTTAATATTTCTCTTGCTTGAGCTATTATTCTTCTTACCTCCTCTAGAATTATTCTAAGATCTACTAGCTCCTCATTTGTGGCTTCTTGTTCTGAGCTTTCTCCTCCAGCATTTTGTTATCTGGAGTTGCCATGACCTCTTCCTCTTGAGCCTCTTCCAGAGTTGTTTCTTCCTCTCCCACTGTCTCTTGCATTGGATTGAGCTCTGAAAGCTTGCTCTTGAGAAGAATTTGTTGATCTATTTATGCGATACTCATGGGTTTGGAAAGAACCCATTAACTCATCAATAGTCAATGTTGAGAGATCCTTTGCCTCTTCAATGTCAAAAACTAGAGTATCAAATTTTGAGGGCAGACTTCTCAAAATTTTCTCTACTATTCTTTGCTCCTCCATGATTTCTCTATTGGTTCTTAACTAGTTTATCAAATTAGAGAGGCTTGAGCTGAAATATAAAATGGATTCATTGTGCTTCATTCAAAAAGTCTCAAATTCTCTTCAAAGTATTTGGAGCTTCACCACATGAACTTTTTCAGTCCCTTTAAAACTAGTATGAAGGATATCCCAAGCTTCTTTGGAATAATCAGCTGTTGTTATTCTCGGAAAGATTGTCTCTGTCAAGGTAGTTTGAATCAAGCTCAAAGCTTTTCCATCTTTCCTCCTTGACTTCTTCAACTGAGTCTTTTGATTGTTTTTGAGGGCGACAAACAATGTTGGGTAAGTCACATCCACAAATCCATTGACCAGAAGCTCCCACAAATCATTTACAACCATGATGGGTCTTCATCTTATTTTCCCAAACATCATAATTTTGTACATTAAAGGATGGTGGTTGCTGCGAGCTCTTTCCTCTATCTCCAGCCATGTCTTATGTGCAAGATAAACAATTACCCAGATAAAAAAAATGCCCAAACTCACAAGGATTGAGGGCCAATCATCTTAGATACCATTTAGAGAATATAGACTCAATCTATATTTTGGAAACATACACAGAGATGCTCTATTTCAGAAATGAATTTATTCAAGAAACCCCAAAACAAGGAAGATTATAAACACATAACATATATGTGTGTGTGTGTGTGTGTGTGTGTGTCTTTCTTCTTCCACTATTCAAGTGAAAAACAACTTCTACAATGAGTAAATCTGAAAACTACTATCTCAGAAAATAAACTTATGTCTGTAACTACAGACTACAAACTAAACTTGCAGCAATGAGGGTTGCATACAAAATATCTTGAGCTTCTAAGAGCTCTCACAAAATGTCTAGAGAAATCACTGCTCAACAAGACAATTACAAATAATTGTTGCTGCAATAATTCTCTGTTATAAACAGAGCACAAAAATGCCTTTGCTAATGCTCACACTTCACAAAACTAATTCTCTGCTACATTTGGAAACATCATTTTCCGTTATAGATTATTCTGTCCAAAAATGAAGAAATCAGATTTGAACTTATCTCTCAAAGTCCACACAAAATGAGTTTGAAGTTATCTGTCATAAATGGAGGAGATTTAATTTGAAGTCACAAAAAGAGGCTCAAGGAAATATAATTTTATTTTGAAAATCGAACAACCCCTTGTCTTTTGTCTTATTGCCCCCTTTTGGTTTTGCGGCGTCTTAGTGGCTCATGTATAGTCTATTAGGTTTCCAAGTGTTCTATGTAAGAAGTGGTATTTTGTGGCAAATTCCCCAACAATGTTGTTCCTCGGCCCGCAAGATTCCAATTTTGAGTTGCTCCTTGATTTTGGGTTTTAGAGGTAAATTCCCTAAAGGAAGCCTCTAAGATTTCAAATCTTTATACGCAGTAATTTGAAGGAGGGTTGTAAATGTATCAACGTGTGGAATAAAGGCTCGAAGATATTAAAGATTCTAAAATTGCAAAATTGTATCAACATGTTCAAAATTCACCACATTATGTAATGCATGGAAAAATGAATCTAATACAAGAAAGTCCACCAGTAGCCCCCAAGAGCGCTCTAGCATAAATTGGCATGAGTAAGGGAAATTATAAATGATGAGGAATTCCAAAGGCACCTGAATAATGTGCTTGACACATACTCAGCTCGTGCAAGGAAGCATCGACGATATATGATTTACCATGGAAACTCTCAAAGAGCGCTGAGAGAAGAAACACTATGAATTGGATAGTCCATGGTCATGACACGTCTTTTGTTCTATTCATTACCCCCTCTCACCTCCATCAAGTCTTGATCCAGATTACAAAAGGGTCACACATCATCTCTTACAAGACACAATCGGGGGCATGTTGAAAACATGAAAGAATCCAATCAAGCTATTTTGGTACTAGCAAGCACAACTTATTTGTAATATCCAGTCAAGGGAATTTCCTGAGATAAGTTTAAATGTGTTGCATAAAGTAAAACCTGGGAGAATTCTCTCATCCAAGGCATGCAAAATACTCCTCTAGAAGCTCTAGTAGCAATATGATCAGAGAACATGAACATAGTGATCCATGATGGAAGCTAAGCGTTGTGAGTGCTTAATTAAGCTAGTATGAACTCTTATGAATCCAAATAGAATTCAAAATTATTATTAGTCCCTGGGAAGAAATGAAATGGTACATTAGCTATGATCAGCAAATAATTGAAAGATAGGGGCTTCGCGATCAAAGATCCATTCACATGTTGAAGTTCACCACATCCCGAACTATGGTGATTAAAGTTTGAAAGAGATAATTTATTGCTTCCCCCCAATTCACATTGAGCATGACTTTGGAGAAGCAGAGAAAATATTTGAATGATGAGGGTATGCAAATCTTCTCCCCAATTACATGGTTAGCACATGAGCAGCTTACTAACTCTATGTCGTGGGATGATGCCGAGAAACAATGGTTCCGCTATTTTTGTTAATTGGGAAGTAACAACGTGATGCTATCAAAGTAATTTAAGGAAACAATGAAGAATCCATGACATAGACCTATGTGCACCCAGAGCATAGAATGGGGAGGGTCGAAGGATTTCACCAAGATTAGCTTCCAAAAAGCATAATTGAACAGGTATGTGTGATGAACACAGAGTACAAAAATAAGGGAGAAGTTTGCATCCATTATGGGTGGACAAACATACCTTTAGCATAGGAGGATGAGTAACGATATATCTCTGAATCGGTAGCGCATATTGTGAGGGAAGTCTCCATAGAGAAAGATAGAGAGTGCTTGAGCAGAGATAGACCCAGGCCAAGGAACATTTTTGGAATTATAGAAATCCATGACCACTCACAAATCCTTCCCCCACAATCCCCAGAGCGCATTTCAATGGAGGTTGAGGAAGGTCGACGCAAAGGAAAATCCTTCAAAGGTACAAAATACTACTGGTGCAAAAGAAGGAGCGCGGTTTCATGAAAGTCATGGAATAAACAAAATCTTGAACAAGAGGAAATATCCATCACCTCTCCAAAATCCTACCTCCAGGAATGGTGGAGCGCATTTCAACCATAGTGAAGGATGGTCAACGTTAAGAAAATCCAACACTTCCCAAAAACCGCACTCAAGACAGTCATATTAGCATCCTACAAACATGATATTCCTTCAACCGTGATGATAGAGACATCACCTAGACCCTCCTAGAATCCCGAGGATCTTTTCCAAATATCCCTACATCCATTTGATCCCTTAAAATCAATTTCTAGTACAAGCCCAATAACTTACGAAGTCACTATCCTAGTGGGACAGTCTTCCTAAACTCTGAACTTTATGTTGTCTATCCCTTCCCTTGGGCACCTTGCCTTCTCAAAAACCTGCGACATGTAGTAAAATCCTTTATCCTCCACTCTCTTTTGAGATTCCATATCCATAACACTCAGCAGACTTACATACAAAGTCTGATCTTTAGGACTGAGACAGTCAATACGTTGTTCTGTATGACTGTCGAGTCACTTTGTTACTCCAAAACTGAGCTCAATCTCTACATGCTCATTTGTGAATGCAAAGCGGATATAATACATTGTCTCCCTCATCACTCCCTCAATTATGGAAACTTATTTTATGTATAAAAGATGAAAACTACATTGAAAAATGTCTCTGGATACCGTAGTGAGGGTTTAAGATAGTTTCTAGTAGAATATTGATATCTTTTCCTACACTCAACCAAATGCAACCATTCAAAATAAAAAATACTATAGATACAGATTTTTATCATCCCCAAACAATATTGCTTCAAATAATACACATTTTAGATGCTGAAATTCTTCCTTAAGATGATTGTTATCAAAGAAATCTAGAAAATTGTAGTGAAAACATTGATTGTATTGCTTCAAAACTTTACAAACTGAATCCTTTCAACCATTTTCTGTTCTATCTGTTAGTAATAACTGAGAGGGGGGGGGGGGGGGAATCAGTGGCCTCATTTTTTTATCCNCTGAGAGGGGGGGGGGGGGTGAATCAGTGGCCTCATTTTTTTATCCAATTTAAACTTTAATCCACCAATCAATACTTCTCAAATTATTAAGTCCCAACAAGTTGCATGCCATTGAAATACTTGAAACAAATAACTGTCTGTCGGTTTACCTTGTCTGTCCTTATTCTCCTTGATAACTGATAAGCAGTAATCTATATTTATTGATACTTAGTAAATGTGCAGAGTATACCAGTCAATCCATAAATGCATATGCAGAATGTAAAACACTAAAGTAACAAAACATACACATAACACAAGGATATTTACGTGGAAACCCTGTTAAGGGAAAAAACCACTGGGACCGGTACCTCAAATTTTCACTCTTCTGAAGTGAGCCCTGTCAGGGGCCAACCCTGTTAAAGGTTACAAACACACTGTTAAGTGCAACCTTGTTAGAGGATTTTCAATACATAGGTTGTCACTAAGTATCTGGCATCTATGCTACCATCCTTGAATCAGTCTCATGACTGTCAATAAGCTTTATGCAAATCTTACTACCATCCTTTAACCAGCCTCCTTCTTAGACTATCAATAGGCTTTAGGTAAGACTGGTGCTACTATCATGAGTCAACCTTCTGGTAATCTATTAGGATATACCTCAATTACAAAAGACTGTTAAGTCTTGCTCTGTTAAGAGACTTATTGCTTCAATGGTTAAACTGAAACAAAATGACCTATTCCTAATGCAACTGAATTGCAGTTTTTCAGATCTATTTACTTACAATATCTCTCTGATCAATGTATCAATATAATTATTTTGTACTTAACTCTTTCTTCTCTATGATGTTGTGCTTTTCTCTCCGTCGGTGTCTGCAGAATTCTTTAGCTCTCCCTCAACTTGATTAATCAAGACTGCATGAAGTTAATCCTTCATCAGTTTCTCTTCAGCATCTTCTATCAATTCACTTCCTTGTGTATCTGATTGCTTATTGACCACCCTTAGAATGAATTATGCTTGTCTCTTAAATAGACATGATTTTCCTTAATTCTAGGTTCTTGATTCTTGATTCTTGGCGTGAAAAACAATCTAGCCAAATTAATTTATGGCTTTAACTCCTAATTTATCTCATAGTTATCTTCTTCCCAACTATACAAATCACTTACTTAATTGTGGTCAAATAAAACAAATAAAAAAACTAGTTAATTCTATCCTTTGGTTCTGCCAGCTAGATATTTTGTCATTTTCTATTCTCTCTGTTCCCTCGGTCAATTCTGCAATTTGTCGCCAGTGACAACTGCCAGTTCTGTCGGTGTCACTTCAGTTAGCTTCAGGATCTTTGTCCGTCGGGAATCATTGGATCTTGCTCATTGGGAAACACTATTTTTAGCTCATTATGCATCATGTGATTCTGCTTCATCGGGCAACACTGTCTTCTGCTCGTCGGGCATCACTGTGACTTCTATCTTTGTCTTTACCGATGGTGTGCACTCCGCTGGTGTAGTCTGTCACTTAGTGAATACTAGACTTTTATGCATTACTGAAAGCATAACCTTTATTCCATTGGTTCTTTGAAGTCTTTGGCATGACCATACAGATGATATCAAGTTGACATCAATGACAATACAAACCATTAACTGATTTAATGTCTTGCATCATCTTCAACTTAATATAGTTAATAATTTAATCAGTTACATGTCATCAATCTCTCCCTTTGGCATTGATGGCAACATGCTATATTATCATACTATATTATTGCTATTACAATATGGAATACAATTATTGAGATTCATCAAATTACCAAACAGTTTTCTCTGATAACTGATAAAATGTCTGACCGCCGGTAAGCTCTATGTAAGCTTAGATTTGATTCTTGCAGCTTTTCCATTTCTTCTTCTGATGTGTTGTGACCTCTGTTGGTGTCAATTTTATCTTTGACAGTTCTACATCTTTGATGTCATGGTCTTGTATCTGTAACTTTTATACAAATACTCTCCCTTTGGATGTGATCTCTCCCTATTTGGAATAATGAATAGTTTCTGATGATAATATGGAAACATTTAGTTTCTGATGATAATATGGAAACATTCCCTCCCTTTGATAACAATGCCAAACAAATATTTTACAAATATCTGACATTCTGTCAACTAATTCCTTCTTTCCATAATATATTCCTTGAATTTCCCTTATCCATAATCAATATAATAATCTTGTCTAGTGCTTGGTTCTGATATATACCTTGTTGTATATAGATGTAGCTTTGAAGTTCAGGTTCTATTTGCATCAATCATGATTGATATTTTGATAATATATGGTTGATGCAGCCTTCATTCCTTTTACTGACTGTTAGACATGGGTTTGACCCCTAGTCTCTTTCTCAAATATTCAAATGTATCTTTGGGAAGTGGCTTGGTAAAGATATCAACCAATTGTTCTTTTGATTGCACATATTCAAGTGTCACCTCTTTTTCTTGAACTTTTTCTCTCAAATAATGATACTTGATGACAATGTGTTTAGTCTTTGCATGCATGATTGGATTCTTGGAAATATTTATTGCACTATTATTATCACAATAAATAATCACTGGTTCTTTGATCTTCATATGCATCCCTTCCAGCAATTGTTTGATCCATGCAATGTTTGAGCAGTTTGCAACAACAACAACATATTCTACTTCTGCAGTGGACTGAGAGATGCATCCTTGCTTCTTGCTAATCCATGTGACAAGTCTGTCACCCATAAAGAATGCTCCTCTAGTTGTGCTCTTTCAGTCATCAAGATTTCCAGCCCAATCAGTGTCGGTAAACACTTTTAGTTCAAATTTGCCTTCTCTTTTATACCATAAGCCAAATTCCTCAGTATTCTTCAGATATCTTAGAATTCTTTTCACAGCAATTATATGTGATTCCCTGGGGTTAGCATAAAATCTAGCAACAATACCTACTGCATGTGCAATATCTGGTCTAGTGTGTACAACATACATGCGTTTCCCTATCATGGATCTATATAGAGTCTGATTTACCTCTGTTGTCTTGTCTTCCTTTGTTAATTTCCATCCAGTAGCCATCATTTTTCCAACAAGTTTGGAATCTTCCATCTTGAATATTTTTAGAACTTCTTTGATGTATTTGGACTGAGTAATGAAAATACCTTCACTTTGTTGAATGATCTGTAGACCAAGAAAGAACTTGATCTCTCCAAACATAGA
>MU227293.1:1694188-1721918 GCA_018584345.1 Thuja plicata
CTAGTCTTGCTTTGTTCCTTGTGACTTCTCCATTCTCGTTTAGTTTGTTCCTGAATATCCATTTTGTACTGATGACATTCTTGTCATCCGGTCTTGGCACAAGTGACCATGTCTTGTTCTTTTCAATTTTTTCAATCTCATCATTCATAGCACTTATCCATTCTTCATTATCTAGTGCAGCATTGATAGACTTTGGTTCAAACTCACAAATTAAGCAATTTGAGTTTAAAGACTTACTTCTTTTATTCTTGTGTTGTACTGTGTGATGTTTTCACCTTCTTTCATTCTGAGATCATCAAACTTTCCTCTAAGGATTTCTTCCTTGGCTCTCAGAACATTTTCATCACCTCCATGTACAAGTTTCAACTTGTCCCACATTGTCTTTGCATTTTTGCAATCTTTGAGATCCTCAAATTCAGCATCAGAGAGTGATGCTGAAAGTTCTATAACCATGCAGTTATGTTCATTCTTTACTGTCAATTGATCCACTGTCAATGGTCCTATAGGAAACACATATTTAGTTTCTAAGTATTGAGTAATATCATTGCCAATACCTGATAAGTGAAGCTTTATCCTACTTTTCCATGAAGCAAAGTTGTCCTTGTTCAACTTGGGCACATCTCGTCTATTCATCTTGTGATCTTTCACTTAGGTCTTGAAACCTTCCTTCTAAGAACAAAAGCTCTGATACCAATTGTTAGTAATAACTGAGAGGGGGGGGTGAATCAGTGGCCTCAGTTGTTTATCCAATTTAAACTTTAATCCACCAATAAATACTTCTCAAATTATTAAGTCCCAACAAGATGCATGCCATTGAAATACTTGAAACAAATAACTATCTGTCGGTTTACCTTGTCTGTCCTTATTCTCCTTGATAACCAATAAGCAGTAAACTATATTTACTGATACTTAGTAAATGTGTAGAGTATACCAGTCAATCCATAAATGCATATGCATAATGTAAAACACTAAAGTAATAAACCATACACATAACACAAGGATTTTAACATGGAAGCCTTGTTAAGGGAAAAAACCACTGGGACCGGTACCCCAAATTTTCACTCTTTTGAAGTGAGCCCTATTAAGAGACAACCCTGTTAAAGGTTACAAACACACTGTTAAGTGTGACTTTGTTAGAGGATTTTCAATACATAGGTTGTCACTAAGTATCTGGTATCTATGCTACCATCCTTGAATCAGTCTCATGACTATCAATAGGCTTTATACAAATCTTACTACCATCCTTGAATCAGCCTCCTTCTTATACTATCAATAGGCTTTAGGTAAGACCGGTGCTACTATCATGAGTCAACCTTTTGGTAATCTTTTAGGATATACCTCAATTACAAAAGATTTTTAAGTCCTGCTCTGTTAAGAGACTTATTACTTCAATGGTTAAACTGAAACAAAATGACCTATTCCTAGTGCAACTAAATTGCATATTTTTAGATCTATTTACTTACAATATCTCTTTGATCAATGTATAAATACAATTCCTTTGTACTTAACTCTTTCTGCTCTGTGATGCTGTGCTTTTCTGTCTATCGGTGTCTGCAGAATTCTTTAGCTCTCCCTCAGCTTGATTGATTAGGACTGCATGAAGTTAATCCTTCATCAGTTTCTCTTCAGCATCTTCTATCAGTTCACTCCCCCATGTATCTGATTGCTTATCGACCACCCTTAGAATGAATTATGCTTGTCTCTTAAATAGGCATGATTTTCCTTAATTCTAGGTTCTTGATTCTTGGCGTGAAAAACAATCCAGCCAAATTGATTTATGGCTTTAACTCCTGATTTATCTTGTAGTTATCTTCTTGCCAACTATACAAACCACTTACTTAACTATGGTCAAATAAAACAAATAAAACAACTAGTTAAGTCTATCCTTTAGCTCTGCCAGCTAGATATTTTGTCATTTTCTGATCTCTCTGTTATGTCGGTCAATTCTGCAGTTTGTCACCGGTGACAACTGCTAGTTCCATCGGTGTTGCTTCAGTTAGCTTCAGGATCTTCGTCCATCGGGCATCATTGGATCTTGCTCATCAAGCAACAATATTTTTATCTCGTCGGGCATCATGTGATTCTGCTTCGTCGGGCAACACTGTCTTCTGCTCGTTGGGCATCACTGTGACTTTTATCTCTGTCTTTACCGATGGTGTGCACTTTTTCGGTGTATTCTATCACTTAGTGAATACTAGACTTTTATGCATTGCTGAAAGCATAACCTTTATTTTATTGGTTCTCTCAAGTCTTTGGCATGACCATACAGATGATATCAAGTTGACATCAATGACAATACAAACCATTAACTGATTTAATGTCTTGCATCATCTTCAACTTAATATAGTCAATCGTTTAATCAGTTATATGTCATCACTATCTAGTCATTATAATGTAAATAGGCTTCTTTTAGACCCAAAATACTAACCAACTAACTACACTAACCTTTGAAGCACCCTCGAATACCTAGAAACTAGCAAAAACTCCTTAAGAGTTGGTCTAAAACATATGTTTTGGGGTTGTCAAGTTGACAACTATGGTGTCAAATAGACAACTACCTTCATTACATTTTCAATATAGCATTTTAATGGCTATACAAAATGTTTTTATCATTAAACCCTTAAACTACCCGTAGCCCTTACATAGTGACCCTTATAGGCGTTATTGGCTAACATGGAAACTTTACACCCATATTATTAGTTTGACCCTTCAATTACATTCAAATGGCTTGAATAGCCATGTCACATTATTAAATGACTTTGTAGGTCTCGTTTGTCTTCTTTCCTTCATATCTTCCTTCTTAGGTATTGATAGTGACCCCTAGGTGTTCCTACAACAATAACTTTTCTAACACAAAATTTAGTGCAAAAAATGGTGCAAAATAGAGTACAAAAAATGATGCCAAAAATAACATGTAGTTTTATGCTGAGTTTTGTGCTAACGTAAGTGTCGAGGTTATAAACTTAAATGCACTAAATATTGGTTCTATTTTAGGAACTCATTGCCTAATTTATTGTAGCGTCTCAAGAATAAAGCTAAACTTTTTAGTCATTTTAGAGAATTTAAAGCAATAGTTGAGTTGTCAACTAGAAAGAAGATAATATGTTTAAGGATAGATAATAGCAGTGAATATTGCTCCGATGATTCTGACACATGTTGTAAACATTATTTTATTAAGAGACAGAAGACAACTCTATATTATGTACAATAGAATGACATCGCATAAAGAATGAACAAGACCTTGATGGAGAAGGCTAGGAGTATGTCGAGTGGTCTGGGACTATAAAAAAAGTTCTGGGATGAATTTGCAGCCACTACCTACTACCTAATAAACAGGTCCCTTAAATCAACTCTTGATAAGATGCCAAGAGAATCGTGGTCAAGCCTTCTCTTAGACATCTGAGATTTTTTTTTTTGTGAGGCATATGCTCATGTTCCAATGGAGAAGCTCAGTCAAAATTGGATAACAAAGCTATTAAATGTATATTTATCAGACATAGTTATATTGTGAAAAATAGAAACTTTGGGACCCTATTACACAATAGAAATTTTATTTTAGAAACTTAGTATTTTTGGAGAAACTAAGCCTTGTTTTGTTACAATGCATCCAAAACAAATAGAAGAAAAGAAAAATGTGATTCGACTACCTTATACACTAGAGAAAGTTGAATTGAGGACCTTAGAAAGATTCAAAGTTGATGAGAGCTCTACAATTTCTAAATTGTCAGTGGAAGAAGAGGAACGTGAATATGAGCTTGTTTGAAGGTCTACTAGACAAATAAAACCACCTGAAAGTCATGGATATTCTCTTGACGATTGGAGATGGATATTTTTTTGAATGCTAATATTGATGAACACATATCTGTAGAATAGGCTCTTGGTATGAGTGATTTAGATTCTTGGAAAATAGCCATGGATGAAGAGATGGCAACTCTTACAAAGAATGAGTCATGGGACCTTGTGCCATTGCATAAAGGATGGAAGTCAATTGGTTATAAATGGGTGCTCAAAAAGAAGATAGGTTGATATAGAAGCATTGAGAAGTACAAAGTGTTAGGATTTAAAGACAAAATTCTAATAGTTACATGCAAATATAGTTAATACAACAAAGAAATAAAACATACGGAAGAGAAAATATTTAACGTGATTCACGCAAACCATGGGCTACACCCTCCAAATAGAGAGTCCAATATTATATTCCAGTAAATTACTCTGATTATAATCTGTAATCCCTTACAACCGAATCCCACTGGAAGAAGCTACATAAAACATATATCCAATCCCTAACCCAAGGCCCTATTAACAAGCCTCATGTCAATTAAAAATTAGGGTTAGAATATGTCAGCCAATAGAGAAAAATAATGTCTGATGCATTTTACAATAATAAGATAATTTTTGGCTTCATGGGGCACTGCCCTGGGACCCCATAAGGGGTGTTTCCCCTTGGCCCTATCTTGGGGGAACTGCCCCCAAGCCCTTGTAGAAATAATTGGGGGGAAACTACGCTGATAAAAGGGGGGAAAATAACTTTCAGATTTTTTTCATCTCCATATAACTACACAAAGCGCGACTGGTTGAAAAAGGTTACTCCCAGGTTGATGGAGTAGATTCTGGTGAAGTTTATTCTCTTATAGCCAAAATAACATTCATTCATTTTTTCTTTCTATTGCAGAATCTTATGATCTAGAGATCTAGCAAATGGATGTGTAAACAACTTTCCTTCATGGGTATTTCGGGGAGGAAATTTACCTGACACAACTAGAGCAATATATGGTGAAAGGTAAAATTCATTTGGTCTATAAGTTAAAGAAATGCTGGTATGGTTTAAAGAAGAGTCCTAGGATGTGGTACCAAAATTTTGGTACATATGTGTTGAGTTTGAGATTTCCGCTATATAAATTTGATTACTATGTATTTCAAATATGATGGTGATCATTTCCTAGTTATTGCCTTGTATGTTGATGAGATGTTATCTATTAGCATAGGAAAATGTTTAATTGTAGAACAAAAATCTCAACTCTCAGCAAAATTTTAAATGAAATATCTTTGTGCAGCAAGACACATTTTGAGAATGGAGATTATAAGAGATACAGAAAAAAGGAAAGCTTTGGCTAGGGCAGAGTAAGTATGTTGGTACTATTCTGAGAAGATTCAATAATCCATTGTGTTCCTATTACAATAGGGAAAAAAATTTCTATTTCACAATATCATACAGCCCCATTAGAGATGGAAGAAATGATTCAAATACCATACCAGAGTGTTATTGAAAGTTTGATATATGCTATAATTTTTACAATACCAAACTTTGCCCATGTACTGGAAGTTATTTCCCATGACATGTCTAATCCTAAAAGAGCACACTGGGATGCAATAAAAAGATTTTTCAGATACTTGCAAGATACCTCAGAGTACTCTATATATTTTTATACAATGAGAGGCAAACATTCCTTAGATATTCGAGGCTATGTGGATTCAGACAGGGCTTGTGATGTTGATAGGAGAAGATCCACCAATGGATATATGACTACATTTTTTGGTGGTGCAATTAGTTGGATGATAAAGTGACAGGTTGTTTTCACTTTGTCCACTACAGAGGCATAATATATGGAACCTACTCATGCTACCAAGGAATCCATTTGGCAGAAAATATTGTGTTCAGATATTCCAATAGGGTGTAGTGTAATTTATAGGGACAATTAAGGTGCAATTTGACTAATGAAGAACCCAAAATTTAATGCAAAGACCAAGTACAATTATGTATAATATCATTTTGTGAGAGATATGGTTGAGGATGACAAGGTAAAGCTAGAGAACATAGAACCTTAGTGAATGTTGTTGATTCATTAACTAAGCTCATGAGAACAAATAGGTTCAAATGGTGATCATATCCTATGGGCCCCTCATACCCTAGCGATTGAGTCCATAATAGTATAGAACCCCTGACTCTTGCAAGGTATTGGACAAGTGGGATAATATTGATAAAACATGTGTCTCAACCTTGTAACCTGATAGCTAGTGCAAATGGGTCAAAGCTTGTATCTAAGGGGCGTGGTTCTCAGTGCTAATTAATGGGGTCCCAGTGGATTTTTTCCCTTCCACTCAAGGGATCAGACAAGGATACCCTTTATCCTCGGTTCTTTTCATTCTAATGGCTGAAGCCTTCAGCAGATAAATTCATGTTAAACATGCACTTGGACATTGGGAAAGCACAAAAATAGGGGACTCAGAATTAGTGATTACTCATTCTTTATTTGTGGATGATACACTGCTATTTGGAGCATCTAATGTTAAGTAATAAATACAAATCAAACAAGTTCTAGACTTGTACACTCAAGTTTCAGGTCAAAAAATCAATGCACAAAAGTCCAAAATATATTTTTTCAATACCAATTAGATTATCTCAAACATAATAGCTAATTCTTTGGGGCTTACAATTGACTTCCTACCGTCTGTGTATCTTGGCATACCCTTTTCATGGGTGCAAATAAAAGAACACATTGGATGCCTATCATTGAAAGAATCAAATCTAGAATTGTGGAATGGAAAGCGATATGGTTATCATTAGCAAGGAAAATATTACTTATCAAAATAGTGATGTATGCTATCCCTAATTATTACCTTTCAGTACTAAAGGCTCCTCTATCAGTTATTCATACAATCCAAAAGTTACTCTGACAATTTCTTTGGTCAGGCAATATAAATGGTGTGAATAAAATCCCTCTCGTTTCCTTGCAAGATATGGCACAGGTGAAATATTTGGGTAGGATAGGTGTACATGACTTTGTTAATCGCAATAAAGCCTTTGGGGGCAAACTAGTTTGGCAAATGTATCTCAAATCAGATAACAAGTGGTGCCAAATAATGCAGCTGAAATACTTAGATAACACTTGTCCCTCTAGAATACTCACAATTAGGGACCCCCCAAAAGGATCAGCCATATGGGAATTCATGATAGATTCAAGAGATATTGTTACCCAATATATTACCTTGGAGGTGAACACTGGGGACATAATTAAATTTTGGAGAGACTCCTAGAATGGCTCACCCCCCCCATTCCAACCAGGATCACAGGAAGACTGGGTGGTTGCTGCAGAAACATAATGGGGAGTGTATTTGATTGATTATGTATCTGTAGTATGTCTCTTTTCCAATAAAGTAATTTGGAAAGAACTGGACGAGCTGCCTATTCCACCACCCCATAGAGCTAGAATAACACAAATCCTTCAAGATGAAGTGGTCTTCTTGTCAAGAAAGTAGGATAGATTACTGTGGGCTCCAGCTAAAAATGGTTCATTCAACATTGAAGATGGCTACAAACTTATCCAACAACAGCAATCAAACAAATCTCCTTGTCGTTCATTTTCTTTCTGCTGGAACCAGGTAACACTCCCAAAGGTTGGATGCTTTGCTTGGATAGCTTTAAGAAAGAAAGATCTTAATAGTGATCGGCTAACTTAATTTCACATTTCCCAACTATTCAAATACTTGTTATGTGATCTTGAATTTGAAGATGTGGATCATCTCTTCTTAAAGTGACATTTTGCGCACAAATGTTGGATGTATGTCCTTGGTAAACTAATTTACCTTACCCCTCTTCCCAATACTCTATGTGATCTTTTTCAAGCATGGCCAGAGCTATACTCAAATACAGTCTTTTCTAGCTTGTGGAAGTGTATCCTAGCTCTAGTTTTTTGGGCTTTATGTTGGGAAAGAAACAATAGAATCTTCCGGTAGAACCCTTCCCCAGTAGAATCAGTTCTGACTAGTATGGAAAAATCCATATTGGAAGTAGTAAATGTAAGCCACAATAGAGTCAAATGCAATCCAGTACTAACAAGCTGGGACAACTCTATCATTCGGAAGTGGAAACATATACACATGCCTATTGGATGGGGGAAATCTGATCAGGATAGTCAAGAACAATGTCAGGATTCCATCTACTGAATCCCTCCTCTGCCCTCATCTATTAAAATCAACTTTGATGGTGCATCAAGAGGTAATCCCAGACAGTCTGGGTTAGGTGTGTGCATAAGAGACCAAAATGGAGAAGTATTGGCTATCAAGACATCCCCACTGCCTCCCGGAACTAACAATATAGTAGAAGCACATGCCTTATTCTCTGGTCTTATATTGGAAAAAAAATGTGGGTTTGAAAATAGACATGTGGAATGAGACTGTTTGGTTATCATCAACGTGTGCATTAAACAAGAGACTCATAACTGGAAATTAAGCTATATTCTCCAACAAATCTGGTTACTATTAGACACATTTTCAGCCATTTTCATTTTTCACACCCTGCGATAAGGTAATGCAGTGGCAGATTATCTTTCCAACCTGGGATGTGACAGACTTAGGAACGATGACACAAACCCATGGGGCTTGATTACAAACAACATCAATTTGCAAAGACTGGTTTCAAGTGGCATGGATACATATAAGGAGAACGGAAGATTCCATTTTGATGCCAAATCTGGGAGATAACCCATCAGGACAATGATGTATCTAACAACCTCAGGTGATGATTTCTTAATACGGCGATAACAGATGGGAATAAAGAAAATAAAGGCTAGTATCAATACACATAATGATTGAGAAATTGAAAGTGAATACAGGCAAGCAAATTGCCACATGATTAAATGAAGTTTAAATCTCTTTGTGTGCAAGAAAATAATTTGATGGAGACAACATGCCTCCCATGTCAATTCAAATCCCGCGAGCTTCAAAATAAATGACTCAGCAAACGAAGGAATTAATTCAGGGATAGGATCAAGATCTCGCATTATGTAGGCGACTATATGATATTTACAACATATCTTGTCACATGTATTGCTTAAAAAGGGTAAAACTGTATATGTAGAGTGTAAAATAGAGCAGAACCGAATCCCACTGAACAACACAGAGCAGCAATCATTTTCATTCTGTATGATGGCGCTATTTACAGGAGGGTTTCCAAGAAGTGACTCATGTGGTCTTCTGCATGATGAATTGCTCCACGGAATTTCAAAATCTTTCTCCTTCCTGGTGAAATAGAGACACACCTCTCTACTAGGGTTGATGACTATCAACTTGATAAAGTGTTTATTTTCCACACGCCAGTATTCACAGAGCCATCCATCGAGTTATAGGTGAGCACATTCTCGCGCCAAGATGAAAACAAGTCTTATTTCCATCCCAAGTTGTCTCAATCTTCTTATCCAACACAATGGACTTGCTCCAGTCCATGGATTTACTAGTGTTGATTGCTAATAAGGTAATTAACCTACAGTATATTAGAGATAACTAACTTATGTTAGTAATACACAAATATAATTTGTGGCCTGGTTGTGCCCTAGTTGGTGGCTTGTTTTCCCATCATCAATTACTTGCGAAACATGAATGTATGCTGACATATGATAACATCAAGAAGACGTTAGAGAAATAGAGTTTTCATTTTGTGAAGAATTCATTGTTGGTCGTGGCAAGGGTTTTGGGTAAGGAACTTGAATCAAACATCAAATGCATAGTCTCAACCATGCTTGACATCCTGGAATCTCTGAATGTCTCACTACAGACACTCAATCTCGCAGTGGCCCAAGCATCTAATCTAGAGAATACTATTTTACCAACCATTGTTCCAGATCTTAATTTTCCCTCTGGTTTGGGACCACACCCAAATGTGGGATTTGTTATGCAAGGGGTTTTGGAAGGGCAGAATGATGATGATCTAGATAGTTCAATTACTGAAATCCCCTTTGCTCCCCCAGCCGGTTGGGGATAACGCATGGAGTACTTACGTGGCTCGCCAACAAGCAGATTCAGATGATACAGAAGAATAGTGTCGGTGTTTTAGTGAATTGAATTTTTACATGTATATGGTTATAAATATAATATGTAAATCCACTTTTGGATCTTTGACACATCTCTTCTAAAAACTGAGTATCAAGTTTTATCTGAGGTTAGCTCACCTCTATTTTTTAATAGATTAGTTTTCGATTTATAATACAAAATCATACTTGTAATAGGTGATGATCCTGGTTTTTCTTGCTCATTCTTTCCATGTTGAGCCTTCGAATCAATTTTTAAATTAATAAATATATACAGTGGCTAGCCCACTTTTGTCTAAAAAAAAAAGAACCTTACAACGTTTTATAGAAATAGCTCCAAAATTTAACTGGAATTTTTCTACATGTTGGTGCCTTGATAAAAGGGAATATTATTTGTCAAAAGGTGCCTTGTCCATAGTATATTATGGAAGGACAATTTTTAGAGAGTGTATGACACATTTTATGACAGTTTTAAGGGTCTAAAATAGGGTAGAAGACTTTGGACATGAGAGATTATTTTTAACATAGATACTTGTCTATATTGGGCAACACATGGCAAGGAAGTTTTTCTCATGGTTTAATAAACCACTAATGTTTCCAAATTGTGAGAAGCCTATAAAATGAAGGCTTGAGGAGTTTGCATCATTGAGTTCTGTTTGCAAGATTGGATGCTAGATTGATGCTACCAAAGTTCCTCCAAGCTTGAGTTGAGGTGATACTTCTATAAGAACTTACATTGCAAGTGTGTTGTAATTTCTTGTTGGTTTGATAATACATTATGAAGAGTTTGGAATGTGGGACTTTTCTCTTGTAAGGATTTTCCCCCAAAAATATCACTGTATTTTGTATTTATTATTATTTTGTTTATGTTCTTGAAATATCTGTAATAATTAAGTTGAATTCTGATAATCGTTCTCTAAAAATTAGCATAGGAAAAGTTTCTATACACCTTTGCTTCCTTACAAAATGTTGAGGGTTTTTTCGCTTATTGTCTTAAAATTTAGAGAAACTGCCATGAGAAACTTACTGAATCAAAGTATAGCCGAAAGGAAAGGTAAGAAGATAATTGGACAAAAGCTGACAGTGTGTATAGGCTTGCTGGGTCTGCTAATTTTGCATATGATTCAGGACAAATCATTTTTTATTGTTCTTAATATAAGATGAAGCTTATTTCTAAATGGTATGTCGTGCACTCTAGGCAATATAAGGTGATGCATGAATCTAATTAAGGAACGAGGTGACATGCATTATACCATAGTTGGGGTAACGTACTGTATACTCCTTACATAGCAGGTATGTTAATGAGTGATCACTTATATACAACCCTAAAATTCATCCCTTAAAAAGGAGCATAAACATCTGCAGACCTATAAGTGCACCACAACACTGAAACAACCAAACTTCCATTTTATGTGCAAAATGCAAACCGAATAAATAAAAACGAAATAAAAACACTATTACTCTTTTATAAACCAAAATCACTTAAAAATGATATATTCGCTATATAAATAAAGTATAGAAGAGTCATAAACTTTCAGAAAGCTTACCTTGGATTAGTTAAGACTCTGAAAATTCAATTGGGTGTGGAAGTGGTCTCCAATTTGAGATCAACTACGTGATGAATATCATGGCGTCTAACGTGTGACCATGGAGCATTTAACAAATAGTCAAACCAGATTGAAGCATTAACGATCCCTTTCGATGTCTTTCTCTCGAAATCCTAGTCAAGCTTTACATACTATTACATACTGGCTCTCCGCTGGTGGAATTATACAGAGTCCAGCCTATTTGTGCATCAGTCCCATTGACAATTGACTGCTCAAAGCCCCAATTGTTCTTAAACTTGTCTGTGTGTGACAACTACAACATAAGTGTGCCTCCTTTGTTATGTATTTCAACCATCTCGTAATTTTACACCTCTCCTTGAATCTCTGTATAATGTTATATTGAAATTAGTTAATGCTAATATTTTGAAAATTCCTCCTATTAAGCCAATTGACCCTTCCAAATAATTATCTTCTTCATGTAATTGCAACATGTAATTGCAAGGCCTTTTTCCAATACCATTGTCAGCCTAACCATGATATTGAGATTTTTCTTGATTAAAATATATCTGTAGCACCCCTAGCTAAACTTTACAAATTTATACCAATCCTTTGTCTTCTCATTCTACCAACATTGTTGAACCTGCTAATCTTCTACCTTCTCCTTCTACTAATCCTTTGCCTACTTCATTTACTGATTTTGTTGATCCTTACGACCATGAACCTTGATAATACGTTTACTATGTGCTCGACCAAATTTGCGTGTGCTATCAAGTATGGATTGGTGTGTAATTAGCATGATAGGGCATTGCCAAGGATAGAAGAGATCTTGGAACATAAAGCTATCTTGACAATGTATGGTGCAATGGATAAGTTGGAAAGTATCTATAGGTTGGCCATGCGGCTAAAACAAGTGCATGTTTCTAGGGCGGATGGGTGGATTCTTCGTTGAGATTTTGGCTTACTTATTGTCATTTTTAAGAACATCATTTGATGTATTATTGGTGATTGCTCGACGATTTGGAGATGGGATCCATTTCAGTTTAATAGTTTTTCTTTTAAGGGTGGTTAAGCGACTTCCTCGCACTAGTATGTATGTAAAGAAATTCATGTACTCTCTTCTTTTATTCTTAATAAAGTTTATTCAGTGGCCCTTGTCATTTTTATTGATATTAAAATAAATTAGTAATCTAATATGATAATTCTATCACAACCAGAAACTTTTTGTCCTTGGTTTCACATCAACACTATTGAATTTTGTGGTATCTCGAAGATTCTTGCGTAAAGTTCTTTCCTTCCCATATGTTCTTGAACTAGGTTTGATGTACATTTATTACAGTTAGTAAATTTCATCTCGGCTTTGGCCCCTTACTCATCAAAAAAAATATTTTAATTCTAACGACAAATAAAAAAATCCAACCTTGAGCAACGAGATGGAGACAAAATCTAATGTAATTATGTTGTAAAAAATTCTATTAATATTCGTAATCTTATTAAGAGTATGATTGTATCTTTTTCATATAGTTACAATACATGTTATGCTTGTGGTTTGAATGTATCAGTCCACAAATAGACAAGTTTGATTTATTTTGACTTTTATAAATGATACATTTTAAAATTAACTTATTAAATTAACAATTATCATTTTATTGTTAAACCTTAATGAAATCAAGCCATTGTTTTATTAATAATCTACAAATATTCATATCTATCAAATATATATGAACATACATAAATCCATACACATATATGCACAATTAAACCAACAAAACAAAGTTTTGTATAAGATATCACCTAAACAATTATGTTGACAGAGGCAGGGGAATAAGAAAATAGAGCATAATCAGAGAATAAACAACAAACTTCTATTTTGATATATATGAATATACAAAAAAAACATACATAAAATATTTCAATATTAGAGAGCTTTGTTCTGCAGCTCCATACAAAAGTAATTACAAAATTAAAAGGAGATGGCCCAAATATACATCGAATGTGCCTAGAAAATAAGGGAAACTTAAAATATTAAATAGAAAGTAAATGTTGATTGAACATCCAACAAAAAGATCTATGGCAAAGGATTTGCAATTAAGATTAAATCAAAATGTATATCACACAATGTCCAAAGGAGATGGACAAGCTGGAAGAAGTGACTTCGCACGTGAGAGTGGGCTCGAGAAAATTACGAAGAGAGTAGTTGGGATTATTCCAACACTCCCCCTTAATCACAACTACTGCCATCTATAATACCTAAACGATCTCTTTGAAAGACAAAAATTTATTTTCCTAATGCCTTGGTAAAGATATTTGCACATTGATCTTTAGGCCTACAAAATTCCAAAAGGATTTCTCCATTGTTGATTAGTTCTCTAATAAAATTATATCTTGTATCTATATGTTTTCTCCTCTTGTGTAAAACTAGATTCTTGGACAATGCTATGGTTGAGTTATTTTCACAATAGATCTTCGTTGCATCTTCTTGTTCATGTTTCAACTCTTTCAACACTCTTATCATCCATACAGCTTGACATGATGCCCCTATTGCTGCTACGTACTCTACTTCAGTAGATGAAAGTGTGACTATTGGTTGTTTCTTTAAAGCCTATGATACTACATTGGTGCCAAAATGAAAAACATAACTGGATGTAGTCCTTCTATCATCAACACTCCCAACACAATCACTATCTGTATATCCTATGAGCTTGAAATCTTTTGAATTTGAATATAGAATGCCATAATTCCTTGTTCCACTCACATACCTTAAAATTATTTTCCCTACTTTCCTATGTGATTCTTTTGGAGTCTCCATGAACCTTGAAATCAAACTTATACAAAACATAATGTCAGGCCTTGTGGTTTTTAAATACATAAGGCTTCCAACAAGTCTTTTATATAGAATTGGATCAATGTTGGCTCCATCATCATCCTTGCTTAATTTAAAACTCGTGACAAATGGTGTTGGTGCTGATTTGCAATTCATCATATTGAACCTTTTCAAAATATGACTTGCATACTTTCCTTGAGAAATGAATATTCCATTTTCATTTTGATTGACCTCAATGCCTAAGAAATATTTCATGAGTCTGAAATCAGTCATTTCAAATTCCTTTTTCATAGCCCCTTCAAATAAATCAATTGATAAGTCACCTGTGAATATCAAATCATCAACATATAAACATACAATTAGAATTTGACATTTTTCATACATCTTTATGTACAACATAGGCTCAGTTCTCTACCTATTGAAGACATTTTGTAAAAGATATGAATCAATTCTGTTGTACCAAGCTCTTGGGGCTTGCTTGAGACCATACCATGCCTTTTTCAATTTGTAGACTTTGTCTTCTTGACCCAAAATCTCATATCCGGGTGGTTGTTCCACATATACTTCTTCCTCAAGATAACCATTTAAGAATGCTGATTTTACATCCATTTGATAAACATGCCATTTGTTTTGAGATTCTATGGCAAGTGTCATTCTTATGGTGTCTAAGCGGGCTATGAGAGAAAATGTCTCATTGTAATCAACTCCAGGTTGTTGTGAATAACCTTTAGCAACTAGCCTTGCCTTATATTTTTGCACATCACCGTTTGCAGTCAACTTAGTTTTGTAAACCCTTTTTACTCTTATGACATCTTTTCCTTTTGGAAGGGTCACTAACTCCCATGTTTGATTCTTTTCAATTGCATCAATTTCTTCATCCATTACATATACCCAATTTTCATCTTTAATTGCATCTTCAAAATGAATTGGATCATCTATTTGTGAATATAAAGCATAAAGAGAAATTGAATCAGCATTATTCTCTCCTTCATTTTAATCATAAATTTGTCTCTAATACTTCTGATTTTTTGTCTCCTCAAGCTTTCCAATGTAGGATTTGACATCTCACTTTATGTAGAACCGGTCGAATGTGGACTTGATGGTCCAGCACCTTGATGGCCACTTGTAGATGGTGTTTGTTGTCCACTTGTGGGAGTGCTTGATTGTATAATTGAGGTTGACCATACACTTGATGATGGTGTCACTTGTGGACCACTTTGTTGAGCTTGAATTGGTGTGGAAGGAGTCACCTTTGAAGGAGTATTTTTTGGTATAAAACTTCATTTTCTTCTTCTGGTATGCTTGCTGTTATGTTGACTATTTTTTCTACACTTCCATCCCATGCTTCTTCTTCTATGAACTGCACATCTCTGCTGATTACAACCTTCTTTGTTATTGGATTATACAACTTCTAAACCTTTGATTCCTCATTATATCCAACAAATATGCATTTTTCTCCTTTGTTGTCTAACTTTTTTCTTAAATCATCCGGTACATGTGCATATGCCACACCTCCAAAAACTCTCATATGAGAAACACTATGTTTTCTTCCACTCCATGATTATTTAAGAATCACATTTTTGACACTTTTGTTGTACATCTATTTATTATATAAGTTGCACATGAAACAACTTTAGCCCAATATTCATTTGACAAATTCTTTGCTTTTAACATGCTTCTAGCCATTTCCATGATTGTTCTATTTTCTCTTTTAGCTACCCCATTTTGTTGAGGTGTGTATTTAGATGTGAATTGCTTATGAATTCCATGGTCTTTGTAAAATCTTAGAAAATCATTTGAGATGTATTCACCACCTCTATCTGTTCTCAATGCTTTGATGTATTGACCACTTTGTTTTTCAATGAGAGATTTGAATTGACAAAAATATTCAAACACTTCACTTTGAAGCTTTAGAAAGTAAACCCATGTTTTCCTTAAGTAATCATCAATGAATGTCAAAAAAATAAAATCTTCAACCAATTGAAGGTGTTTGCATTGGTCCACACAAATCTGAATGAACAATTTCTAATTGTGCTTTTTCCCTCATTGACTTCCCTGCTGGAAATGATTCTCTATGTTGCTTTCCCAAGATGCACCCTTCACATACTCTTTCTATTTTTCTATTAAAGACAATCCTTTCTCCATGCTTTCCCTACGAAGAAATTTTAGGCGTCCAAAGTTTAAATGCCCAAATCTTAGATGCCAAAGCCAATTTTCATCTTTTATTTATGCCTGAAATATTGTTTGAGTAACAACAGCAAATTCTCTTTTACCCTCTTGTGGGTTCACTGTGGGGTATGCTTGAGCAAAATCCACATTCAAATCTGACTTAATATTTAAGGGAAACATTCTATTGTTTTTTATTTGAACCTTGGAAATGAGTTGATTGCTTGGAAATTTGTCTAAAATTGTGCACTCTCCATTTTTTAAGGATACTCTAAACCCCTTTTTAACAACCTGGCCAATACTCATAAAATTATGCTTTAAACTGGGAACAAAATAAACATAAGAAATATACTTCTTCTCCCCCTTCTTAGTCAGAATTTTGATGTACCCTTTTCCTTTGACTGTCACCTTATTGTCATTCCCTAAAGTTACATTAGATTTTATATTTTCATCCAATCTTGAAAAAATTTCTAAATTCCCTGTAATATGGTTGCTACAGCCTGAGTCTAAAAACCATACATCTTTTTCATCTTCTTGTGCGACATTGCGAGCCAAAAACATTGTGTTTTGTTCTGATTTTTGGTTTTGATTTTCTTTTGTAAAATTTACATTTTTTTTGTTAAAATCATATTGCTTCTTCCTACATTCATTTGAATAATGCGCATACTTTTAGCAATAGTGATATTGGCCTTGAGACTTGTCATACCTTTGGCCTTGAGGCTGATTTTGAGTTTCATTGTGACTTGGGTATTAACTGCTACCTCTTCCACTAGAGCTTGATGGTATGCTTCTTCCACCTCTATATGAATTTCTTCCTCTACCTCTAAAATTTGCTCTTCCTCTGCCTCTTCCATGGCTGATTGAAGCTTGTGTCTTGAATGCATGCTCCAATGATGGAATTGTTGACCTACTAAGTCTATGATCATGAGAAATAAGAGATGCATTAAGCTCATCAACTAAAAATTGTGAGAGATTCATTTCCACCTCTATGGCAACAACTATGGATTCAAACCTTGTGGGTAAACTCCTCCAAATATTTTCAACAATTCTTCTATCTTCTAGCCTCTCACCATGAGATCTAATTTGATTGACTATACCCATCACTTGTGTGAAGAAAGAGTCTATTAAATCTGATTCCTTCATGAAAATTGTTTCAAAATCCCTTCTTAGCATTTGTAGCTTTGCTGTTTTCACCTTTCTCATTCCTTGGTATTCTATTTGGAGTATATCCCATGCTTTCTTGGACTTAGTTGTTGTTGCAATCCTTGGAAAAATACTCTCATGCACTGCTTGAAAAATGTAGAATAGAGCTTTTGAATCCTTCTTCCTATTCTCTCAATAAATCCTTCTCTACTTGAGTTAGAGCATTGTATGTTGCTGCATCAAATAGTTATGGGTAACCATTCTCCTCTAGATCCCAAATATCTTGAGAACAAAAGTGTGCCTTCATTGTTATGGGCCAATAATTATAATTTTTCCCATTGAACTGTGGGATTTGAAGATTTTTTAAACTTGTGCTTGCTATTGTCACACTTTCTTCAATACCTTTGCTGGAACTTTTAGATTCTACTAAATCTTTCTTTCAACAACTCTTTTTTGAGAAACCTTCAGTTCTGATACCACTTGTTGATAGATGCAGTAGAATAAGAAAACAAAGCATAATTAGAGAATAAACAACAACCTTCTATTTTGATATATTTGCATATACAGAAAAAACATACAGAAAATATTTCAATATCAGAGAGCTCTGTTCTGTAGCTCCATACAAACGTAATTACAAAATTAAAAAGAGTTGTCCCAAATATACATCGAATGTGCCCAGAAAATAAGGGAAACCTAAAATATTAAATAGAAATTAAATGTTGATTGAACAGCCAGCAAAAAGATCTACAGCAAAGGATTTGCAATTAAGATTAAATCAAAATGTATCTAACACAAAGTCCAAAGGAGTAGACAAGCTGGAAGAAGTGACTTGGCACATGGAAGAAGTGACTTGGCATGTGAGAGTGGACTGGAGAAAATTATGGAGAGAGTAGTTGGGATTATTCCAACAAAATAGACAAAAATACTAGCATTTAAGTAAAAAACTAAAATTCAAAGGATTTAACACATCACACGCAAATTCAACCCAGAAATACACACGCATGTAGTATATGTGGCCAAATTATGAATGTTAACGAGTCAATGTATAGATTAAACTGTTACTTCCTTTCGAAGCTCAAACTAGAAAGCTTGAAACTACTACTAAAAGTATGACCGCTTAACCTGGAAAAAATAATGCAAGTATACACCGAGATTAGAAAAAATCACAATGTTAATAAATGTCACACAGACAGAGGAAACATGAATGACATGTTTATAATTTCAAGAGCTTTTTCTGTACTATACATCTTTTCTTACTTACTGTATATTGTAAATAATTTAATCACCATAGTTATAACAAAAAATAAGAGAGTACCAACTACTCTTCTTCCTCAAACACAACAACCATCTTAATTCATGAAAATTTATTGTTCTAGAAATTCAGGTCCAGAACACAGAAAAAAAATGTACATCTTTGTACCTAGATTACTAACTGTCCAAGTACACTTATCTTAAAGTATGACAAACTGAAGACTAACGCACATATCTAAGTTTGATTCAGAGCAAAATAGGAACTTGTTGATGTTTATATTTGAACAGAAAAATAGTTTGTTACTTTAAAGATTGTAATAAAATTTTGAGCATTCGTAAGTAGAATTAAAGGACGCTAGTCACACTAAAAATTTGAGCAAACTAGTCCAGGATAGTTATCAAGATGATAACTTGGTTTAGGGGTAATGTTGAAGACGTTCCTTGTTGATGGCATTTAATGAGTGAATATAGTAAATGTGGACCTGATATATCTAAAAAGCTTTTAAGTTGGCTTAACTCCTAGAAAACATGGTAGGGCAGAATGGAATGGTTGGGCATAGGAAAATGGTTGGGCACTACTAGGCCTCTAATGGTTAGGCATGGGAAAAAGGTTTACTATCTAATTTTTGGATGTAGAAATATTTGTATGCTTGATGATTGTTTTAATCATTGTGTCCAATAAAGAGTTGAATGCACTAGATATGGTCAATTAATATATAGGATTTATTGCATTGAATTTTCTCATCATTATCATTTGGTTTGGTATATTCTCTTTTACAAATGAGCCTAATTCATTTTCTCTCAAGGTGAGTGTTAGCACTGCACCAAGAACATTTTCCAATATCTAGCATTGACTATTTTCCTGCACTTTGTGGTTTAAAATCGCATGTCTTACTGCGTTAAAAGGGTCAAAATTCATTAATTATGTTCTATTTTAAGTATTTGTCACTCAGTCACGTTGGTCTTTTAACATGTTTTCAAGTTGTGCGAGTGGGTGACAAGTCATCAGATTGTAAAATCACACAGTCGTGATAAGATTATGTCAAGTCATGATCATTTGTGCGAGTGAGCGGTTGGGGTGTTAAAGATTGTAAATCGCGCAGTTGCGATGTTTTGTGAAAGTCGGGTTGTAAGTTCTCTATTGAGCGGGTTAGGAATGATTTTGTTTATCGCTCACTCGTGAGGAATTAAATTTTTCAAAAATAGGTCCAGCGAGTCCGCGATGACTTGAAACCTTGTGTATCGCACAGTCATTTTAAAGTTATGTTGTTCACTTTATGCTCTGCGACCAAGCGATCCTTGTTTAAAATGAAGTATTCACATACCCATGTTAAGTTTCCATGTTGGTCTTTCAAGTCAGCGACTACGTGACGAAGTCAGATTGTAGAGGTCGCTCACTCGCTTAAGTTCTAACTCATTTGTATTTTGTAGTGCGAGTTAGTGATAAGTGCATGTAGGAGTTATTAAGTTGAAGGCTTGCCGCTCACTCATAGAGGTATTTTTCAAAGTTCTAAAAGGTGTGCGAGTGGGTGATTATGAGATCATTTATCACTTCGCTCACTCGCTAATGCTTTGAAAGTTTGAAAAGTGAGCTCGCGAGTGTGCGATAAGGAAAATAAGAGGGATATCGCTTACTCGCCCATGAATAAAGGCAAAAGAAAAGTTTTTAGCAAGTATGCGATTAAAGAAAGAAGGTTGATATTCACACACTCGCAATCAGTGATGTGGTTAAGTTTTCAATCTCGCGAGTGCACGATGGGAGAAAATGAAACTGTCGCTTAACTGCTCACAGATTTGAAAAAGGCAAAAGGGGCCAGCGGGTGCGCGATAGGAAATTTTTAAGATTTTAATTCAGAAGCTCACTCAATTGTGAAGGATAAGGCCATAGAGATTTTTCAACAACGAGTTTGCAACCGAATGAAGAACAAGGGCAATTGCTCACTCACTAAGTGTTGTAAGTTGGAGTGTTTTGTAGCACGAGTGAGCGACTAGATAAAGTGTATGATAAAAATGAACGTTGCTCACTCACTCAGATCCAAAACCAATGATTTGAAAGCCAGCGGGTATGCGATTATGGAATGATTAAGAAATGAATGTGTACTCGCTCACTCGTGAAGGTTCAGATTGAGTTAAATGTTGAGTAGCGGTATGCAACAGGTTGAAGAAAAGGTAATATCACAAACTCGCATGAACCCAAAAGGAAAAGTGTAGAGAGATAGCGAGTATGCGACTGCCAAATGATGAAGTGTAGATTAGGTCATTGCTCACTCGTAGAAGATCAAAACCAAGGTAAAAATAGATGACGAGTATGCAACTGATTAAAGTATAAGGTCACATCGCTCACTCGCAAGGACTACTCTGAGTATAAGTAAAGTATAGTGGGTTGGCGCCAGATTGACAAGTGGCTATTTTCAGGCTTACGAATGGAAAAAGGAGAAAAGTGTACACTCTTTTCAAGCTAGGATCAAACAGTGCGAATTAATGGCAGGATTACTGACAGAATGATGATTTCATGATAGTGCAAGTGCAAGAATTTGGCATTCAAGTGGACAAGACACAGGATTTAATGGCTATAATTTTAAATGATTGAATTTGATTCTGTACAACTCTCATTTCTACATCCTGAGATTTTCTGCGAAGAGCGAAAAGGCTTGTTAGTTTGGAGCATTTTTTCTGAGACAATAAAATTCAAAGAAGAAGGATGAGTCAAACTATTGTTCTCACTACCTCACAAGGGTCTGAGAAGAAGAAAGAAGTCACATTGAAGAAGTATACAAAATAATTCACG
This sequence comes from Thuja plicata, assembly GCA_018584345.1. Taxonomy (NCBI): domain Eukaryota; kingdom Viridiplantae; phylum Streptophyta; class Pinopsida; order Cupressales; family Cupressaceae; genus Thuja; species Thuja plicata. The sequence goes on from MU227293.1 coordinate 1,715,708, forward strand.
AAGTTGTTTCCTGGAACTTTGAATACAAATAGCGCACACTAGGATGAATAGAAAGACAAATGGTGTCAATGCAAAAATCCGGTAACCCCAAATTATTCTGGTAGTACTTTGTTTCATTATTTCTAGAATAATAGGATCAAACCAGTCCCAATTTGTAATCCATGGGATTTGAATATGGAAAAATTGATTGTGCCTGATGTCTATGTTGACATAGGTCTTATTAAGGAATTAGCAAAAAACTATTGCCCAGTAGCTAGGGTAATCAAGAAAAGGAACAAAGAGACCCTAGTTTCCATAGATAGGAGGTCAGTGGCAGAGGTATTTGGAATCACTGGCGCATTATGCACAGACATTGATTTGAAGAAGATTAAGGCAGAATATGTCAAAAGAGAGCATCTAATTAAGCAATATGAAATGCCTAGATTCATGCCCAGAGTAGATAGGCACCTGGTAAAAATTGCAGACAATTTCAAACTACCTTTTGACCTATCCCTGTTTCATCATTATGTAAAATGCACAGTCTATGGTTTGAGTAGAGTTCTAGGTTTTGATGGAGACTCCACAGTGTCTCAAGATTTACTTATGATGGCCATGAACATCCAGCACTTGGAGTTCAACACTGATTATGACTATGTTGGGTATATAGTCGATGCTATCCATGCGACACTATTAGAGATATAGTCAGATGTGCCAACACCTACTTTCAAGCATTATTCTCATCTGATCTATATGATTTTATATTATAATAGAGCATCAATGGATAAAGAGCTTGAAATATTTGTCTTAGAGTATGGTGTGGATGCACCAATCCAAAGATGGACTCAGGTATGGGATAGTTCATCCAACAATTCATCATTTGTATGCTTTTGCAACTGGATTATAGATCCAATTTTTAATCTATATCTTAATGTGGCCTCATTGAAAGATAACTATTCTTTGCCAAATATGGAGGCCATGTTACAGAGGGTAACTGGTTGTGATCTTTTATCTATGATGGATGGTTATTCTAGTTATAACCAAGTGCTGGTTCAAGAATCTGAATAATTCAAGATAGCTTTCACTACCCCATGGGGTACATATGTTTATGTAAGAATGTCATTTGGCCTGATGAATGCAGGGGCTACTTTCCAAAGAGCCATGGATGTGGCTTTCAAGGAATTTATAAATATTATTATCGTAGTATATCAAGATGATTTAACTATATATTCCTAGAAGGTTGATGATCATTGCAAAAATTTAGAAAAGATTTTTACCAAAGCCTTGGAGTATGGGATTTCTTTAAATCCAAAGAAGTGTCATTTTGCTGTGACTGAAGGTAAATTATTGGGACATATAGTGTCTAAAGAAGGTGTCAGAATTGATCCTGAAAGAGTGGAAGCCATTAACAAAGTATTGCCACCAAAGAATATTAAAGGAGTTCAGTCTTTCCTTGGAAAGATAAATTTTGTGAGGCGATTTATTACAAATTTTGCTGAAATAGTAAAACCCATTGTTAAATTGCTGAAGAAAAATGTAAAGTTTGAATGGGATAAAAATGCTCAATAAACTTTTAATGAGATAAAAGTGGCAATCCAACAGGCTCCTGTATTAAGATCTCCAAATTATGAAAAACCTTTCTCCATATTTTCTTTTGCCTCATTTCATACAATTGTTGTAGTACTCTTGCAGAAAGATGATGAAGGTTTTGAACACCCTATAGCATTTTTTAGTAAGTCTTTGTAAGTAGCGGAACTCAACTAAGAGATAATGGAGAAACAAGCATATGCATTGGTCAAGGCTGTCAAGGTTTTTAGACCTTATCTTGTTTGTGCAAAAATACTTGCTTATGTGCCACATGCCACAGTGAAAGACATACTATCTCAATCTGAAGTTACTGGCAAAAGATGCAGATGGATTAGCAGGATCCAAGAATTCAATTTGGAAATTTAGGTTACTAAATTGGTAAGAGGTTTGGGTTTGGCCAAATTAATGGCTCATAAAAATATGGAATTAGCCCAAATAAGTGATGTACAAATAGTAAACATGAATTTTACTAGCATAGAATTGCAATCCTGGTATACTGATATTGTGTTTGTTCTAAAAAATGCAAAATGTCCAGAACATATGTCAGATAATCAGAAGAGAACTCTGAGATTGCAGGCCCAGAGGTATGTCCTGATACAAGGTGATTTATTTTGGAAGAATAGAGATGGAATTTTGTTATTATGTTTGGATAAATCACAGTCTGAAAGGGTCTTAATTGAAATACATAGTGGTGTGTGTGGTGGGTATTATTCTGCCAAAACTACAGCTCACAAAATAATCAGAGCTGGATTTTATTAGCCATGTCTTTTCAGAGACACTCAAATGTTTATACAAAAATGTGAACCATGCCAAATATTTTCTGCTAAAATGAAATTTTCATGAACTTTACTTTTAAATCCTATGACCATTGAAGCACCTTTTACCCAATGGGGTTTGGATTTTATTGGTGAATTTACAGAAAAATCTAGTGGGGGTCACAGTTGGATTCTTGTGGCTAAAGACTATTTCACAAACTGGATAGAAGCAATTCCAACAAAGAGGGCAACCAACAAGATAGTAATGGACGTTTTAATGGATAACATTCTGACAAGATTTGGTGTGCCCACTAAGCTAATTATGGACAATGCCATGTGCTTTAGGTCTGAGGAATTTAGGGATTTCTGTGAAGATTATGGCATTATTTTATCTTAATCCTCACCATATCATCCCCAAGAAAATGGACAGGCTGAGTCCAGTAATAAAAGTATCATGAAGATAATTAAGAGGATTTTGGATAAAAATAAGAAGTCCTGGCATTCAAAATTGAAGTTAGCCCAATGGGCTGACAGGGTGACAGTAAAAAGAGCCATAGGGGTTTCCCCTTTCAAAATGGTTTATAGAAATCAGGCAAGGTTGCCTCTGAACAATCTTTTACCAGTATACAAATTTTTTTAGGAATAAGATTTGGAAAATCAAGAACCCATAATGGAAAGAATGGATCAATTGGTGGAATTGGAAGAAATAAGAATAGAATCTCACAAAAGAAACCTGAAGCTCCAGCAGCAATCTAAATACTTGTTTGATAAAAGAGCAACTGAAAGAAAATTTCAGGTAAATGATATGGTGCTGCAATGGAATGCCAAAAAAGAAGAAAAGGGCAAGCATGGTAGATTTGAATCACTATGGATGGGCCCATTTGTAATCCATAAATTTCATGGTCAAGATTCCTATTTCTTGGAAGACCCTAATGGTGAGATACAAGAATTTCCAGTGCATGGACAATTCCTGAAACATTATTTTTCGTAAAGCTCCTTTTTCTATGCACATTAGTTTAGATTTCCCCATTTTATGTGTGGGTTTTGTGTGCGCATGTACATTTTTGTTTAGGTTTGTGGTCTGTTTCCTAGAGATGTGGCTTCTAATGTCAATTTTATAATTAACTTTCCCTAGTTGGAGCCATTGTTAGCACTACACCAAGAAAATTTTCTAATTTCTAGCATTGACTATTTTCCAACGCTTTCTGGTTTAAAATTCCATGTCTTACTGCGCTAAAAGGGTAAAAATTCATTAATTGTGTTATGTTTTAAGTATTTGTTGCTCAGTCGCGTTGGTCTTTTAACATGTTTTCAAGTTGTGCGAGTGGGTGACGAGTCATTAGATTTTAAAATCACGCAGTCGCGATAAGATTGTGTCAAGTCATGAACATTTGTGCGAGTGACCAGTTGGGGTGTTAAAGATTGTAAATTGCGCAGTTGCAATGTTTTGTGAAAGTCGGGTTGTAAGATCGCTCCTGAGCGGGTTAGGAATGATTTTTTATACCGTTCACTCACGAGGAATTAAATTTTTCAAAAACAGGTCCAGTGAGTCTGCGATGGCTTGAAACCTTGTGTATCGCACAGTCATTTTAAAGTTATGTTGTTCACTTTATGCTCTGCAACGATCCAGCCTTGTTTAAAATGAAGTAGTCGCATACCTGCGTTAAGTTTCCATGTTGGTCTTTCAAGTCAGTGACTACACGACGAAGTCAGATTGTAGAGGTCGCTCACTCGCTTAGGTTCTAGCTCATTTGTATCTTGCAGTACGTGTCAGCGATAAGTTCATGCAATAGTTATTAAGTTGAAGGCTCGCCGCTCACTTGCAGAGGTATTTTTCAAAGTTCTAAAAGGTGTGCGAGTAGGCGATTATGAGATCATTTATCACTTCACTCACTCGCTGATGCTTTGAAAGTTTGAAAAGTAAGCTCGTGAGTGTGTGATAAGGAAAAGAAGAGGGATATCGCTTACTCGCCCATGAATAAAGCCAAAAGAAAAGTTGTTAGCGAGTATGTGATTAAAGAAAGAATGTTGACAGTCACACACTCACAGTCAGTGATGTGGTTAAGTTTTCAAGATCGCGAGTGCGCAATGGGAGAAAATCAAACTGTCGCTTAACCGCTCACAGATTTGAAAAAGGAAAACTGGGTCAGTGGGTGTGTGGATGTGCGATAGGAAATTTTTAAGATTTTAATGCAGAAGCTCACTCAATCACGAAGGATCAGGCCATAGAGATTTTTCAATAGCGAGTTTGTAACCGAATGAAGAACAAGGGCCATCGCTCACTTGCTAAGTGTTGTCAGTTGGAGTGTTTTGTAGCATGAGTGAGTGACCAGATAAAGTGTATGATAAAAATGAATGTCGCTCACTCGCTCAGATCCAAAACCAATGATTTGAAAGCCAGCGGGTATGCAATTATGGAATGATTAAGAAATGAATGTATACTCGCTCACTCGTGAAGGTTCAGATGAAGTTAAATGTTGAGCAGCGAGTGTGCGACAGGTTGAAGAAAAGGTAATATTTCACACTCGCATGAACACAAAAGGAAAAGTGTAGAGAGATGGCGAGTATGCGACTGCCAAATAATGAAGTGTAGATTAGGTCATCGCTCACTCATAGAAGATGAAAACCAAGGTAAAAATAGATGGCGAGTATGCGACTGATTAAAGTAGAAGGTCACATTGCTCACTCGCAAGGAATACTTTGAGTATAAGTAAAGTATAGTGGGTTGGCGCTAGATTGACAAGTGGCTAGTTTCAGGCTTACGAATGCAAAAAGGAGAAAAGTGTACACTCTTTTCCAGCTAGGATCAAATAGTGTGAATTAATGGCAGGATTAGTGACTGAATGATGATTTCATGACAGTGCAAGTGCAAGAATTTGGCATTCAAGTGGACAAGACACAAAATTTAATGGCTATAAGTTTAAATGATTGAGTTTGATTTTGTACAACTCTCATTTCAGCATCCTGAGATTTTCTGCGAAGAGCAAAAAAGCTTGTTAGTATGGAGCATTTTATCTGAGACAGTAAAATTCAAAGAAGGATGAGTCAAGCTATTGTTCTTACTACCTCGCAAGGGTCTGAGAAGAAGAAAGAAGTCAAATTGAAGAAATATATGGAAGAATTTTTTGAGTTGTTTCCTGGAACTCTAAATACAAACAGTGCAAACTGGGATAAATGGAAAGACAAATGGTGTCAATACAGAAATCCGATAACCCCAAATTATTCTGGTAGTATTTTGTTTCATTTTTTCTAGAATAATAGGATCAAACCAGTCCCAATTTTTAATCCATGGGATTTGAATATGGAAAAATTGACTATGCCTAATGTCTATGTTGACATAGGTCTTATTAAGGAATTAGCAGAAAACTATTGCCTATTAGCTAGGGTAATCGGGAAAAGGAACAAAGAGACCCTAGTTTCTATAGATAGGAGGTCAGTGGCAGAGGTATTTGGAATCACTGGTGCATTATGCATAGACATTGATTTGAAGAAGATTAAGGCAGACTATGTCAAAAGAGAGCAACTGATTAAGAAATATGAAATGCCTAAATTCATGCCCAGAGTAGATAGGCACCTGGTAAAAATTCTAGACAATTTCAAACCACCTTTTGACCTATCCCTGTTTCATTATTATGTAAAATGCACAGTCTATGGTTTGAGCAGAGTTCTAGGTTTTGATAGAGACTCCACAGTGTCTCAAGATTTACCTATGATGGCCATGAACATCTAGCACCCAGAGGTCAACACAGATTATGACTATGTTGGGTATATAGTCGATGCTATCCATGCTGCACTATTAGAGATACAGTCAGATGTGCCAACACCTACTTTTAAGCATTATTCTCATCTGATGTATATGATTTTGTATTATAACAGAGCATCAATGGATAAAG